>JAOBAT010139320.1:0-11703 GCA_026413305.1 Hydrozoanthus tunicans
GTGTAGTGGTTATCACGTGTGCCTTACACCCCCCCCGTACTGTGTCTCCTTTTATTACAGCACAGAAAGAGAAAAAAAAAAACTCTCAAAATTTTAAAAAATTTCTAGAGGCTGTCACGATTGATTTTAAGAGGATTTTATTTTACATTTATTCTGAAAGTGGACTGAGTTGACAGTGTCCCGTTTTTGCCGCCAATAGGCAGACAGAATTTTCGCGCCAATCACGTAATGTGCATGTGGACTGCAGGCAAAAGCAACATTTTTCGCGCCAAAATAAAGAGGAAGACACGTGAAATCCGAATGCGAGATAATTGCATAAGCTAAACGCCCGAAAGCTCAATGGTAAACGCATAAGCTTAACCCAAATGGCTATATTCTAAATACTAAACGGAAAAAGCTAAAAGCAAAAAGCTAAAAGAAAAAGGCAAAAAGCAAAAAGCTAAACGCTAAAAGCAAAAAGCTAAAGGCAAAAAGCTAAACGCTAAAGTCTAAATGTAAAGATTAAAGTGCAGAACGCTTAAAAGGGGAACTTAAAAATCTATTACTATATCTTAAAAAGCTATTAATGCCTTCAAGGTTACTTAAAAGTTAAGCATAAAACTTCGCATGCATAAACTAAAAAGGAAAGCAAAAAAGCTGAATTGCCGCAAAGGTACCCTCATAGTCAAAGCCGTCCGAGTTGAGTCGGCTTGATGCTAAAAACAGACTTCCTTCAGCTTTGTTTTTATTACATTTATCACTGAATCAACCTGAAGCTGTTTGCTAGGTGCTGCCCAAATGATCCTGGAAAGTCTTAAACAGAAATTTAGATTTGAATGTTGTACCCTTAGAAACTTACTGAGCTTTTAAAATCGTTTTGAACTTTTGATTGACAATCCACGTGTGACAAAATCTCTGCAAGCTACACCGGGTTTTCACCCTTTTGATTTCATTTTGTTTAGAGTACTCTACTTCATCAGTTAATTCCGCTGTTGAAACTCAACGAAACACGAGTTTGGCTACAAAGGTTTCAAGAATGAAAAGGACAGAATAATGCCCAAAAGACTTTGGGGTAAGCAACAAATTAATTTCAATGAGTCTTAATTCTACGTGCTGGTTGCATGTAGCCAAAGCCAAACTGGCTTTTTTAATGCGCAAATACTTTGTTAATCATTGAGTCGTTTTTTTTTTCTGCGATCTAAAATCCTACAACCATTAATCGTGTTTTTTTTAAAAATGTTTTACGATTCATGAATCGTGGATCGCATTTTTTTTCTGGCATTTCTAGGACAAATTTGCAATTTGCAGTTTACGAATTGTGGATCGCATTTCGCAGATATTGTATACGGTTAGCGATTCGCGATACGTGGATCGTGTTTCTCAGAAACTGTATACAATTTCCTATTTGCGATTCGTGAATCATGGATGGTATTTCGCAGAATTTTTTGCAATTGCGATTTACGAATCGTGGATCATGCAAATTTGATTGTAACGGAAATGTAAACCAGCTCCATGATTCCCTAAAGTGCTACTGAAGCCATTTTGTTATAGGTGTTTTTACTGCTCTGGGGATTTTTTCCAACACTTCTATTCGGCTACAAATGGATGAAAGTGCTTACCTTTCCATTTTAGTAGTCCCAAAATAGGCTTTCAAAGGGCATTCGGTGCAAGTAAAGTTCATAATATCCGACGACGATGGTTTGACAAGACTCCAAGCTTCTCTCTATATATTGCTATTAGCGTTTAAATAAGTAAGATTTTGCTGGAACACTTGGCCGTCAGCCACGCAAAATACGCCATGATCATGCAAATGAAGTGAGATTGACCCCCCGTCTTACAACTCATGTGGTATCACACATTATAATAGCTTGAAAAATTTCGCAGCTTAATGGCGCTAAAACAGGCACTTTGTCTTCGTAAATTCTCCCCGAGCCTTGATTTACAAACAAACAAACAGGTAACAAGCATCTAAGCGTTAATTGTACGGGTCAAAATTTAATTTTAGATAATTTAAACTAGTTTGAACTAGGTTTCGTTTCAGAAGCACTTTAATGTGGATACGTTTTTTTTGTTCAACTTCCCGAATCCCCGCTGTGTCTGTTGTAACTATGGCTTTTGCTCAATTTCACAAATACGTTGTGAATTTTTTAATCGTTATCATTAGTTTTGTATTTTTACTTATTTGATTGAAAACTTTCATTCTTAGTGATATTCAAAACAAGAAAACAGTTAGAAATTTGCATAAAGAGTTTGTTCTTCCAAAGAAACTTTAATCAATCATATTCACTTTGCTTGTTAGGAAGGCCACAGCCAAGTTTGAATTGCCATCCTATTTGTTTATATATAAAGATCTTTAGCAGTTCTCAAGACACACCCGAACAAGTCTATATAGTCTTCAAATCACGCAATGTCAGCAGTTGAGTAAGCAGAAACGTTAATTTCAAAAATGCTTTGGTTTCAGTTTGTTGATTTCGGATTCACAGCTATAGACATGCAAAAAAACTGGAGCTACTTGAAACTGATGAAAACATTTAACGCTACTTATAAATTGTTATTGAAACAATACAAAGCGCATTCATCACAGAGACAAGTTTAGGTCTAGACTGCAGTGAACTATAAACAATGTAACAACAGGTAAAACAACAAAACAATACTTGAAAAGCCAATGCTAATACTGTTATCAAATGCTTCTTTGTTTCGAAATGTCTAAATTATTATTATACCAAAGTAAACTTCAAGAATAGATACAAATCCCAACCTTAAATTTAAAGCTCCCCCCGACCTTTTAATGGTTAAAAAATATAAAAATAATGAAACATCAACGCATTTTTGCAAGTCGAAATCTACCACTTTAAGATTTTGCTTTTGAACAGTATAGAGGAAAAGAAATGGAGTGTGGCAAGAAAAAAAATATCAATTTATATAAAAACATCCTTTAAGGCTCTTCTTTTTGTTTTTTGATTTCATTCATGCTATTTCTATCCCTCCTTTTTCCTTAGTGTATCTTGTAAGTAAAAATAGAGCTGAATTTTTAAACAAATGGAGCGAACCCAATAAAGTATATACAATTTCTAAAATTAGAATATTGAAGTTAACCCTCCTCATTTCTTGCCAAAGATAGAGACAATTTAGACGCAAATATTAAAAAAAACTAGTTGTATTTCTTGTTTCCACTTAATCATGACTGAGGAGAAAAAATACTTAAGACGTCACCTGGGTCACGATCAGTTTTTATCTTTTTCCCTAAAACTTTGATCCTGCTTTAAAACTTCCGCAATCAAACGGTCCCTATACCTACCTCAGAGTAGCTAGGTAAACTGACAAAATGAAAGAGTTTGTCTTGAAAATGTATTAAATGTATTATTATTATTATTATTATTATTATTATTATTGTCATTTATACTATTAGCCTCAATGAGCCAATACATTATGCAGATTTTAGCAGATTGCTCGACTCAAGCAAACAAAAGTAACTACAAACACAAAAATACTCCCTATAAAACAAACCTGACATACAAAGCGCAAAAAGTGAAGAATGATGATGACTCCAATGATGAATTATTTTCCAATTCTTACCCATATCTGACGTCATAGCCTCATGCTCCCACCGCTTAACCCCTATTTCTGAGCCAGCGGTACAATGCGGCAAGTAAAGTGTTTAATCTATAATTTCTTGGAAAGTCAGCGCGATACAACGAATTTTTTGAAAGATTGTTTTCACACTGAGTTACAAATTTTGTTTGACAAAAGTTGATGTTACTGTTCAATTCCCCTGGCTCACAAAAAACACCAAGCCTACGAGACTCCGAAAACGCCAAGAGAAGTGAAACAGTTTGAACCAAAATAAAAGAAACCCAGAGGAGGAACTTGTTGACTTCCAGGAATCTGTCATTGTACTGGAAGATGGTAAACCCGAGTTTTAAAACTACTTTACAGTCTATTGAAATGAGTTCCGGACCGCACTAAGCTTTCAAATTTTGTGATACAACTTCGTAAATTGTAAGGCTTGGAAGTTGCCTCTTTTCGATTACAATTCACGACAGGTACTACATTTCACGACGAAGGTTATTAAAATTCACGACGGGTATTACATGTCACGACAGTATTATAATTCATGACAGTACATACATTGTGAAAAGCTCATTTTTGAAACATCAATCTAATAAAGGATTGCGATAACATTGTATGTCAGTGTCCCAAATCTCAGTCTTGGTTCGACTGCAAGAAGGAACTTCTACAATCTCTCTCCATTTCAAAAAGCTCAATAACGTGGAAAATAGAACGTATAGTTGTTATAGGCGGACTGGTTAAGAAACCTATGTTGTAGGTCTTTGCTCGTCGTTTTTTTTTTTTTATTTACCAACTATTCCTGAAGGTGCACAAAATATATATGTAAAGGTTTTGAAATGCAAATCAACAAGTAGGCAGTCGAAACATTCTCACTAAAAACACCTGCAACAAAGAATGTGCACCCTCACGGTTCGTTCAATCTACAACAAAGCATCTTTGCACATTCTTCGTGTTTTCCTTTTGAGGCTGCCAGCTTTCATAACCAGTCGGCTGTACGTTCTTACTATGCTCAGCATAAAAGCAATAGAGAAAAATAACAAGTTAAAAAACAAATTGTTCAAAGCTGTTGACGTCAGCATTTTGATCTCCTTACTTGTCCCTAAATCACGCAGATATATGGTAATACATGAGCAAGGGGCGAGGCAAAATATCAAGAAGAACGCCAGTAAATAAAGGAATTATAATGAAACTAATTATTAAACGTAAAACAATTTCTCAAAAAAGAAGAACAAGTGTACAGAAACAAGAACTCAAATTCATTCGGTCTTACCCGTTTCAACCTGACGAAACTTGGAATAGTTTTTGAAAATTATATTCCCTTTCCCTTTCGTTGGAATTGGACACTGAATGAACTTAGTTAATAGTATTCAGATTTATTCTACGTTTCAACATTTACAAAAACAAAATAGGCATTGTGAGTGTAAAAAAACTAAAAGAGAATAAAAAATTCTCAACAATGTACATCATGAGGCTCTCATTGCAAACGTTAAACAATTAAAAAAATTGTGTGTATAGTTTACTATCTTAGTTTATCTAATCTGTGTGTGGTTTCACATTGCATAGTTAACAAGTACTTGTTTTCTTAGTTGCTACTCAAAAGGTCGCAACTGATACTGTACAATGTCGATAACAGCTAGTTTTTAGTTTACTAGTACTTTGCTATAAAACATAATTAATGCTGCCTCTTTATTTATAACACTGACTTAACCTATTGTATTAATGTTTTTATAATCAGCAACAGTTCAAGACTTGCATAGTGTCTCTCAAAATGAATCTGTTTAGAAGGTTTTTTGCTCAAAATGTGTTTGTTCAGCAAAGACTGTCTACAAAATAAAAAAGACTAATGAAAAAAAACTAAATATAAAAAATGCAAAAAGTCAGGTAGCGATTTCAGCTAAGATATTAACACTCAAAACTTGAGTTATGAATTACTTATTCTTTGAATAAAAAATTTCATCGATTTTTAGGTCTTAAAATTAGTAAGTCATGTGCTTGAGACTTGACTGGTTCGTTATCATTGCGCCTAAAAGCGAGTTTCTTTAATCTTGACTGGTTCTCTTTAATCTTTAATACAATTTGGTTTCGACTATTCTCTTTAAACGCCGACTTGGTTCATTTTTTAAACCCTACAAACTTAATGATTGCAATATTACGAATCTCAAATAAAATTCAACTACCCAAAGTTTATTAACCGTTAAAAAAGTTATACACAAGCAAATTTGTTCAGTCAAAAACATTAATGAACTGTGCTAATCTTTTTAAGTAGTCTGGAAATTTTTTTTCTTGCAACAACAAGGCTTTCTGTAAAAATTTCAAGAGAGTGGGTTCATTTAACGTGTACTACACTGTCAGTATGAAACAAATCGTAGCTATAGTAATGTGTTTCCCACTGACCTTTCCGAAAAGATTATATGGCTGTACATTTTACCACAATGCAATACGAATCTAACACCGTTATAAAGACAAGGAAGGTAAAGGTTGTGAAAACTCTTCCTTATACTGACAACACTAAGTGTGTCAAGTTTGAGGCTTTCAGATTCTCACTTTGCGTTTTTATGGGCAATTTTAGGCGTTTACGCGCTAGGAATCATGGGGGAAATGGGCTTGTCGCCATCCTTTGCGTATAATCATGGATTGATTTATGAAACTTTTGATTGTTTTGCTCTGTAATATCTTTTTTTCTAAACCGCCGTCAACTCTGATCAAACTCTTTCTAAACCACAACTGTTGTTATCTAAATAATTTCTAGATGGTTTAAGATTTTTGGGGTTAGCTAGGTTTCTACACCTCCGACTCGCAGCGGGTTCTTCGCGGAGCTCCAACCTTGTTCGTAGGACGGAAGTCGAAGACGGAGTGCTCTTCAGGACTTTCCTTATCAGGTCTTTTCTTTTGGTTCTGACTATTCTCAGCTGGTTCACTCAGAAGTCTTCTCCACTCTGATTTCTCGCTATCCACATCAATACCTTCATCGGTTGAAGTACTTGCCCTTGACTCTTTGGGATTACCAAACCAGGTATTCAACTCTTCCATTTTTCTTTCTTCTTCGCCCTTTGGTTGGTTCACACGATTTGAAGGAAACTTACTCAACTTCAAAGCCTCGTCATAAGATGGAGGCAAATCCTCTTTAGAATGAGAAATATTAACCGCGATACTTTGAGCTTTTTCACCTTGTTCATCAGAAAGTTTGACAATGGTCGGGCAAGGAGACCTAAAACATTTTCAAATAGCAATTGGAACCACGTTATAAAAAGACAAATCTTTGAAAACGCTTAAAATTACCATGCTGATCTTAAGACTACCATTTTCCGTAACCGCTATTGCTCTCTTGCAATTTTAGCAATCAAAAACAGTAATCTTATGACGTCATGCGTTAATTGAAAACAATGATTTTGATATTTTTTGCTTTACCTGATTCTTACTAATTGTATGTGTACTCAGTGTCTAACATAAACTTTATTTATGCAGTTCAGCGATGTTTTGCGTTACTAGACAACATAGAGGTGAGCCTAAAGAACAACCCAAAGTAATATGCCAAAGAAATACAAGAACAAAGCAATGACGCGAAGTTCGGAGCAGGGGAATATACAGGTCATACATGTACTATTAGCGCTCTACAAAGCAGTACGATTTGGATTTACATTGCCATAAGTGCAACTGTGTCACTTACGCCTCAGCATTTTATAAATCGCAGCCAACAACATATACGGAAAACGTCCTCTTAAGCATTTATATACTGGATAGAATAAAGTTTCTGCTAAGTAGTTGGGTTCTTTTTGCCTTACCCTTCTTCGTCTGTCTTTCTTCCTGACGTTGATGGAAGCTCCAAGGGATCAAAATTTGACGGACCAGCTCCTAGATCAACTACGGACGAGTTACGCGTCGGATTTCTACTGTTGTCGCATGAAAGGTGATAATAATTGTTTCCAGCTCCAGGCAACACTATATAAGGGTTATCCTGCAATGTTAGGTGTTGATTTGTTTCTGAGTTGATCATTTGATGGTTTGAAATACTGAAAGGGCACGTTTAAGCTATTTTTACAGAACTTTGCCCTCATCCTAGCCTTAGCAAACATATTTAGTTCCTTTCTGAAAAAAGCTTAGTTTTTGTAACATATAAGGGTTAAAGTAACTACCTGCTTAGATTTATGGTTTAAAATGAATTAACTTAATAGCATTGCAACCAAAACATTTATTTACTTCTGAGACAATAACTGAAACTATTCTGCGACTTTTTAGATTTGGTTCGTCGAGCCGAATAATTGATTAAAAGGGAAGGTGCAAATTCCTTTGTTAAATCAAGAAATCTTAAAATATATTGTGCAAAAGGTTATTTACTTACTGTTTAACACAAAAAATTGCTAAACAAGTTGGTCTATCAAATACAAGAAACTGAGCTTAAAAACGGAATTACTTGTAGATACCTACTGGAAGTGGCGAAGTTGGAAACAATACAGAATCAATATTTATTGTTGCAAAAGGTGAATTTTTGAGTCGAAAAAAACCGAGGTAAAGATTTTATGTTTGTAACTTTCATTTTCCTTGCCAAAACGTATCTAACCTTTCTTATATTCTTCTCCAAAAATCTCCCCAGCAGCTCAGAAAGCAACTCAAAAGATGGTCTGGATTGCGGTTGAAGAATCCAACAATCTGTCATCAAGTTGTATACTTTTGCGGGACAGTTAAGCGGTTGGCCCATCCTTTTGCCTTCATGCAGGAAGTCGAGGAGGTGTTCGGTGGGTAGTCCTGGGTACGGAGTGCCTCCAAGAGTGAAAATTTCCCACAGTACAATACCAAAAGACCAACTAAAGAAAGTTAAAAATTGAAGTTAGGGCGTCTGTAAGTTTCCACCCTGATTTGAGACTTGGATTTGAAGAAAACCACATTTTTTTTTCTTTTACGGAATAATGTTTAGATTTAACTAACCGAAATGTGCGTATACGAATCCAAGATTTCAATTTCCTAGCAATTAAGCCCCAGTCAAAAAATATTTTGTTGTTTGCTGTACTTACACGTCACTTTTTTCGGTATAAACTCTATCAAACAACGATTCCAGTGCCATCCATTTAACTGGCAACAACCCGCTCGTTTGCTTGACGTATTCATCGCTCTTGTAAATGTCTCGCGCAAGACCAAAGTCTGCAATCTTCATCACGTAGTCATCTCCGATTAACACATTGCGAGCTGCCAAGTCACGGTGAACACACTGAGGGTTACGAAATAGGTAAAGTTAACATTTGCTGTCTGACTTCTTTTGATTATCTCGCCTGTTTGAAAGTATCCAGACGTAAGTTTCAAACACATAAAATGAACACATTTCCCTTATGAAATAATGAAAACTAAAGCTAACCTTTCTTTGATATTTGTTAATTAAAGGTAAACAAACTGAACAAAAAGTTAAAATAGGTTACATTGATTTTATTACCATTTACCTTCATAACTTTTACGTACATTTCATCTTGCTAGAAGTGCTATTGGGTTCAATATTATCAAGATCAGGGTCGTTTTTGCTTCCATAGCCACATCTCAGTAAATCAGTGCGATTAGAATCAGTCTCATTTTTTGCCATTGTCAATGAAATTGTAAAATTTATACTCTTATCACCTTTTTAGAAGCCAGAAATTCCATGCCTCTTGCAATCTGATACGCCGCAATTAACAAGTCAGCAAGTGTAAACTCAATGTTAGGGTTTGAAACAGTTTTCTTCCAAGTAGGTTGGTAAATGGCTCGTTTTTCACGCAGAAACTTCAGCAAGTTACCATGTGGAGCGTATTCCATGATCATCATCAATCGCTTGCTTCGTGTGCACGCACCCAGAATGTTGATGATGTTCGGATGCTCGCCAATGTGGATCATGATCTTGATTTCTGAAGCAAGATCCCTGTATTCGCTCTCACTGGCATTCTCTACACAGAAAAGAAGCACTTGCAATCTAAATATGCAAAATATAACACAAATTCTACAAAGGAATTATCTACGTAGTGAATAAACGTTTAGCTTTACAGCAAAACAATAACCTGTTTGTATATGGATTTGGTGTTCCCTGCCAAACGCTTTTAATTGTGTTACCTCTTAAACATTATGCGTTGCTTTGGTAGTTTTGATACTCAAACAAGAAGTCTTGTACCCAGATTAGGATATTTGTATGTTTTTTACCTTTTCGTACCTTTTAACATTTTGACAGCAACAGTAGTTTTTGTAAATTTCCAGTTTTCTGGTTTCCGTTCTACCTCTCTTGATTTGACTGAGCGACGCAACTTTGATCGTCGTTTGAAGGCCTGGTCTGTTTTATCTCTAGCACTGAAAGCTAGGATTCCCATGGCTTCTGCTTTGACAACCTGACCAAAAGCGCCCGAACCTAGGACGGTACTTAGCAGCAACCGGTCTTCTCTGAACTCCCAGTCTGAATCGTATGGCATGTCATTCACTTGTTCCAAGATACACTTATCGGGATCAATCTGAAAAATAATAGCGACAACATGTTACCAAAATTTATAGATATCTTTGGTCAAATAACGAATTTTAAGCTTTTTTATCGTTTGACCAAAAACAGAAACCTGTTGGCGCGGGGGAAAGTTAGTACAAAAGTAAAAAAAGCTTTCATTGACTTTTCACAGTACACTGTGAGCTCTTTTTGCTTTAGTTAAACCGTTCTTACAGCCCGTCACTAATGCTCTCTAACCAATAAGATGGCATTAATCTTAAATAGGCTATTTATATATGAAAAGCTAACCAGTTTAGCAAGACGCCATTACAAAAGATCACGATCTGTTGTTACATTACCTCATAATGGCTATACTCCAAGTGAATGGAATATTTATTCACTTTTCTTTTCTGCTTTTGCCACACAAAAATGGTAATGATTGTGATTAGTAGAAGCGCTCCTACACAACCAGCTGTTGGAGCAAACAGTGACGAGCTGCTTCTCTTCTTGGAATTGTGTAGAGCCAGTGTTCCAGGATCTAGAATGAACAGCGTTGTTCTTTAAAAAATATTTCTTCCGTTTTGTTTTCTATTTAAGCTAAAGTGCGAAATGTTACCTCGTCTACCAGATAGAAAATAATAACAACATATTAACTAACTTGATCACATAAAAGTTTCAGGCGTTTGGACTATCTGTATAATATCAGTGAATCAGTGAATCGAGAAATGCTAACAACGTTGGTAAAATACAGCGAGGAAACTAAGTTTTTATCTTAGATAAACTTCAAACCCTGTACAATATTTTATCAATACTCAAAAAGACTTAATTGAGCTGTTGGAGGCGATAGCAAACAAAGGAATCTCAAACTGGAAGAAAACAGTTTTGCAAAGCGATGCATGTACGATATTTATACATTGATCTACCTACCAAGCTGTAACACTAGAAAATGTTGCTTTACACTGTGGGAGTTTCTAGCTATGCAGGAATAGTTTCCAAGGTCTTCCTTTTTCGCGGACAGGATTTCTAATTCAGCAGTTCCATTTGCAGAAGACTTGCTAACAAGAACCCAAGAATTTCCTTTCATCTTTCTCCACTCAACCAGAGGAGGAGGATTTCCCCTTGCCTGACAAGTTTTATGTAAACTCTCTTCCAGTGACACAAACATTGTCTCGCTTTCTTTCATTGGTTCTTGAATCTGGACTTTAGCTAATGACGTAAGCATTGAAAACACAATTTGCTTATTGTCTAAAATACTGTATCTTTTTATGTGTTTTTGTGGGTTTAAAAACTCTTTCAGCTTGTCTGTTTAATTTTTGTAACCGTCTTAGTCGAGCCTTAGATTAGATCTCCATAAAGGACTGAAAACAAAACCCGTGTATCGCTTCAGTCATACTCTTACTATAAAGTATATGCATATTCAGAACAATTTGAGTATGCAAAAAAGCACGAGCGTCTAAAAGATGGTTAGAGTGCATGAGCAGATTTGCACCATCAAAAACAGGTATGAACAGGGCAATGGTATCGCTGGACCTTACTTAAAAATGGTAGCATGATAGTTCTGATTTTGGCTAAACAGAGCTTAAGTAAGTCAACATTATCGAAAGTTACTTACCAAATATTTTGAGATCCGAGTGTATTTCATTTGATCCAAGCAAATTCTCAGCCCTACATGTGTAGCGACCGGCAAATCTTTCAAATTTTAGAGGATCTCCACAAAGAATAACATCTTTTCT
>JAOBAT010139331.1:0-11702 GCA_026413305.1 Hydrozoanthus tunicans
TGACGATGAGGGCGGATGGAAGTTCAAGGGACCCAAGATGCCATCGATGCCCGGTTTCAAGTTTGGCAAAGGCAAAGATGGAAAAACGCCAAAGGTCTCAGGAGGTATAGATCTCGATGCCAGTGTTAAAGGACCAGATATTGATGTTTCAGGACCTGACGTAGACGTTCCAGACGTAAAGGGAGGTGATATTGACATCTCAGGACCACGTGTCAGTGGCCCAGACCTCGATCTGAAGGCAAAGAAAGGCGATCATTCAGATTCTGACGATGAGGGCGGATGGAAGTTCAAGGGACCCAAGATGCCATCGATGCCCGGTTTCAAGTTTGGCAAAGGCAAAGATGGAAAAACGCCAAAGGTCTCAGGAGGTGTAGATCTCGATGCCAGTGTTGAAGGGCCAGATGTTGATGTTTCAGGACCTGACGTAGACGTTCCAGACGTAAAGGGGGGTGATATTGACATCTCAGGACCACGTGTCATCGGCCCAGACTTTGATCTGAATGTATCGACTGTTAATTTAACAAGCAAAGCAATACCAACAGATAGCTTCTCTCTTGATATTGGTGGCGTTGAGCCTGAAGAAGAGACCGTTGTCTCTGCTTCTTCAGAAATGGATGTATTTGCTTCCCCTGAAGATGCAACAATCGGGACGAATCTTGAACTACCCCCACAAGGCTCGGTAAGAGGACTTCCTAACAGAGGGATTTCTAGTCCTCTTAGCTCTAGGTATCCGGCGACGGATCTTGAAGCTCCTCTTGAAGCGGTTGTCAATGAAAAGCCTCGGGCGAAATTCATATGGCCTTGGGAACGGTCAGGATCAAGCTCGGATGAAGATTTTGAAGTTAATGTACCAAAAAAAACTGGAGATTTTACCATTGATTTATCAAGTTCATCGTCGTCATCAAACAGTGACTCTGAATATGAAGACAGAGGTATAGCTTCTGAGAAGAAGCGAGCTGTTTTAGTGGATGAAGATAACATTGTTGAGGTTGTAGTGGAAAAACCACCAATTCTTGTAAGTTGGCCTTCAACATCCTCCGGTTCCTCCGAGGGAAAGAAAAGAAAAGACTCTAGCTCGAGCTTATCTTCATCCTCCAGTTCCAGCTCTGATGATGAGAAGGTAAAAGATATAAGTGCTGAGGTAAGCATGCCTACAGCCCAAGCTCCTTCTTTTGAGGAACCTGAAATTACAGTAAAAACAGAAAAAGCTTCATATTCAATGCAGATACTTGAAAGTAACAGACCTCCTTCTCCAGGACTTTCTGCTGCTACCCAAGCAAAGATCGTTGATCGATACCTGAAAGGTGAGAAAGAGGAAAGAAAATCAGAAAAATCTTCCTTTGCAATGATGCCACAGTTCTCAGGACAGCCTATAGAAGTGAAAATTGACATGTCTTCCAGTCAAATATCTTCAGTGCGCAAGACTACTACTTCAACAACTACAATGAGGCCAAGGATGTTTTCTACTGGTGTAGAGTCCTACAGTGTCAAACGATTTAGTTCAGCAGAATCATTACCAACATCCAGAGATAGGAGTGTGTCTTCGTCAAGCTTGTCCCTTCGTCCAGTTCCTCGAGCACGACAGCTTCAAGATTGGGCAGAACTTGGAAAAGGTTCACGTGATGATTCTGGCCGTGAGTATGTAATTGAGTTGAAGTCTTCAAAAACCATAGGGCTTGAGCGTGACAAGGTTATGCAGAAATCCAAATCACTTCCTCATAGTTTACATGCTCAAAGCCCAACAAGCCAAGTGTATGTTACGGTGGATGATTCTGAAGACCAGTGGGTTCGTCATTATCAACGTGGGTTTAAAAGTGGATCAATTGGCCAGAAGTCACCTGAAGCAACGAAACTAAAATCAACATCAACAAGTATTGCAACAGGCTCCTCACAAGTGAGTCCATCATTTGTGTTTTCAAAGATGTCACGTGTGCAGTCCCCTGTTTCAAGTGAATCCAGTGTCTCTACTTCCACAACTTCAGTTAGAACAACAGTGTCGAAAAGGAGTGTGACGACAACAGAAAGAAGGCAATTTGTGATGAAAATGGAAGGCGCTCCTATGCGGAAGACCTATTTCGGCAATGGGTTTGGCTTGAAAAATGAACCGGGAGAATAGTTTGGAGAGATGCATATACAGGGAGGTAAGAAGGGCAATTTGTTAACACATTTCCATCTCTTCCCGAGGCCATGGATGATAGGCCAAGGATGATAGGATGTTTAAACCACCAGACCTAAGATTAACTCCAGATTTTACCAAAGCTGTGATAAAAAAAGAAATGATTTCCTCACTTTTTAACAGTTAGGTTTTACAAGTTTCTTGTGAATTTTTAGCAGTAAAGAACATTTTGGAGAGCTTCATATCATTAAGCTGGTGGCACCTGTGGCTGTTCGACTTGTGATAACAAGGTTGCAAGTTCAGCCCTTGACAGACCATATCATTGACAGTCTTTACCTGACTTGTTTCAGTCGATTCAGCTGTATAAATGAGTACCAGGTTCTGCTGGGGGCCAACCTGTGGTGGATTGGTGCCCTGTCCAGAGGGAGTCAAAGACTCCATTCTGCTTAGCACAACAAAAGCCAGGGGTATAAGCATCAGCCTGATGGACTCCTTGGCCAAAAGTCGAACATTTCAATGCTATCCTGCTATCCAGAGATATGGGAAGGGGTAGCAGGCAAGAGTTTGTTTTTGACAGGGTATCCATTCCCAGCCAAGAGCCAAATAAGTTTATTAACCTTTTCAGTTTGGGAGAATTTTCTTTTACATTTCAGTACTTCTCGTTGCTTGGTCGATTCTCCTTTCCTAATGACCAAAATATCATATGTAAGGAGAAGGCAGATGTTGGTTAGTGACTGGGAATGACAGGCTAAGGTGGGCTTGAAAGGTCTAGACAATAGGCATTATTCATAGAAAATTGCAAACGACCTGGTCAGAATTTGGGTGCTTTTTGGCGAAACCTCTTGGGCAAAGTCCTCGGTGAGATATTGATGTCTCACCCACATCCTAATAAATGTTTCACATCGTTTAGGCATACATCAAATATATTTCCATTTACATGGTACTGTTTGAGCTGACCAAAAGCTGCATGTAACTAATACGGATGATATATTTGTTTTCTCTTCAGAAAATTTGTACTGCCATTTAGTCAAGGGCAGATGTGAAATGCCACTTTTATACCTCCTCCATACAGTGCGTACACAGTTTGTGTGAAAATGTTGCAGCAAGTGAAGTCTTGTAAATACTGAATAACCAACTCAAAGGTGTTGTTCTTGAGAACTTCTGCCGTTTGTAAAATATTGTCTCCAGCCGCTGCTCAAAAACATACTTGAGAAACAGATTCTTGAAATTGCTATTTATTAGGCTGTAGTTATAGACTTTCAGACTAAGTTTAACCAAACTTTCGCAACATTTACTTGTAAAACTACTTTATTAATTTCCCTAAAACTGTGTTGGAAATAAGTTTATGACCGTTGGTGCTATTTGTAGTTTATGTTGTTCCTAAGAAACTTTTTTTGGGAATTTGTTTTTATTAAAGTCCCTATCAAACTTATTTTTTTAAGTTCCAGATGAATAGTAGAACCCCTTTATGAATAGTAATTTTTGAAAATAAAACCTTTTCTTGCCGTTCCTGTTACATTTTTTAGACTTGAAGCGGGTAATAATGGCGTAGCAGGAGGCATATGACGTAGCACGAGGCATAAAGCAGAGTAAATCCTTTTTATCTCAAAAAATTCAGTTCTGGCTACAATAGTCACATTGTTCTAACTTTAGTCAATGAATTATTCCCTTGAAGTTGTTTGAAATAAACATTTTATGACATTTTTTAACAGAAATGAAATTTTTTAAACAAAAACCACCCATAACTCACTGCTGCCCACGTCACAGGTTAACAGTCCGCGGCCTGCTCGGTCAAAATTGACGTTCCAATTTTTTTTTTATTAAAAAGCATACTTAAACGTGGAAATTTTCTTTGGTTATTCGAATTTTGAGTTCACGGATGACAACAGTTTTATCCAAAAAGAAAAAAAAAAGCTTGATAGGGACTTTAAAGTTTTGCACAGCATCCAGCATGCCTAAGAAGAACTATTGAAAGTACATGCGCTATCTGAAAATCATTTGTCATTAAATTAGTTTTGTATTCAAAAGAAGGTCCGCTTCATGAAAACACTTAATATTCTAGAAAATGTTCTGTGATGACAGCAGAAACTGAAAAACGTAGATTGCATGCTGTGGTACTTGCTATTCGAAGCAAGATGTAGAGAAGTTTGGATAACAAATGTATGCTTTGTAATACCCAAATACAACAAATGTCTATATTTTGTAGTTGAAATTAACCCTTTCAGTCCCATGCAAGTACAATGTTGTATGGGTGTATATAATTTATATTATCTCAAATATAATTCGTAGTTTGTACATATTTACATTACTGATTTGTATTTTTGATGTTGTTAAATTGGGAGAATTTCACTTTTCGTTATCAGTATCATATGTTTGATTAATTTCCATTTCCTCGTTAAATGACTTTTAAAAATATTTTGTATGTTTGATGAAAGGAGAAGTAATCTAGCTACAGATGTTTATAAGTTGGCCAGGGCTGAAAGGGTTAATGTCTCTAACTTTGATATTGGCCAAAATCTTGAAATATATATGCATTACTAGCAACTACAATTACGAAAGGACTTAAACATTCGCTAAATGAGTATTAAAGGAATTATCTTAGAGTCGCTATGTATCGGTCTCATGTTGGTTATTCTTATAACGTAAGGGGGAGTGTCACGGCTACGCGCATGACGAAAATTAGGCACCGTTGGTTCCGGAAGTGCGATTAGCAACAATACTTGTCATTCAAAGTAATCACCGAGAATAATAATGACTGGTTATGTGGTTCATGTGCGATCATGTTTGAGTAGCTGGAAGAAATATTGTAAATTAGGCCTGAAAACCCTGTTGAGGAAGGTTTAATAAAAATATGTATGTAAAACTTTTTCGCGTTAAGAGGTTAAGACTAGGGCAAAAGACTCATTCTATGCACACTATATTTGTGATAATATATTGTGCGCTTATGACATCAAATGCACCGAACCAAATTATGTCTTGAAATGGACGATAAATATATGAATCGCAGGTCGCTAGCTAGTGCTCAAAATATTGGTAACGCAAAAGCTCTTTTAACTCGTTTTTACTTTAAGTGGAAAACAAAATTTCTCTTTGGGTATCATTTATTTTAGATTCGATTATCATTATCACTGACATTTTGGTGGGTGCATCTCAAATTTAAGCGGGCCTTGTGTCAGCAGTGCTTAAAAACTGATACATTTGGTGTACACTGTTCTTATGAAAATTGAGAAAATGGTTATGGATAACATTCATAACTGGGCAAGTAGTGTTCATTTTCTTAATAGTGATCTGTACTGGAATCAGTTCAATTTTACTCTTTTTTATGTGAAGTTCTTGGTTTCACCTTTTTCTGTTTCGGGGGCTTGCAAGTTCGCGCATAGTACGACCCAACGAACACCGAAGGCGCGAGATTTCTTTGGGAGTCCGGGGGCATGCTCCCAGGGAAAATTTGAAGTTTCGAACTACTGAGATCGGATCACCGAAAATGCGTTTGTATCTCTCAGTCTAAACAAATTTTTTGTCAATTTCTGTTAGTTTTCTTCGACAAAATTATTGGTTAACCAACAACATGATTATTTTAAAAAGTATACGTAGTTTAATGAGCAGACCAAGTTTGTCGTTAACGATTGAAAAAAGTCATGTTCATGATCAGTGTTTTCACTGTTTAGATCAATAAAACCAAATCTAAGTTATCGCCGTGTTTTTATAAATGATTGCAAAAAATTAAACATATATTTCTGCGATTTCCGATACACTTCCAATTGTACAAGTTCGTTGTTCCACTGAATAAAAAAAGGGGGGGGGGGGGGGGGTGAGGAGGGTTGTGGCCCGACCGGCCCCCTAATCCGCGCCTATAGAAGTAATAAAGTTTTAGCTGAGCTGTCGTTTAATAAGGCGGGTGTTTTTAAAGATTGTGTCAAACTCCAGCCTCATCGGATGCTTGCGGAAACAGCACAACCATTTGGTCTAGGTCAGCTGAATAATGTACAGTGGAACCCTACTATGACGAAGTGCCACGGTACCGAAAAAAAATGTTCGTTTTAGCGCGCCAGGTCTTCGTAATAGCGGTGAATTTTCTATTCAAACCTGTCGTCTTTACTACCTACTGCAATCGATCAGAAGAAACATTCTGTTATAATCAATGGGGTAAATTGTGCGTTGGTACCGTTAAAATCCGTTCGTTATAGTAGGGGTTTCACCATTACGGTGTTCTTTATAGCGTGGTTCGTTTCCATATATTTTAATGTTATTCTACAGATTTTGTTTGTTATAACAGGGTCTCCGTTATAGCGAGGTTCCACTGTATATGAAGGAGCCAAGGAAGAGAGCCTCTATTGAGCCATGGTGGTTCTGACATACCGTTTGTAGGCCCACTAGTGCACTCTTTCTCATTTTTTCTTTTCCTTTCTTTTCTTTCTTTTTTTGCCGTAATAGTCATTTCTGAGCGGAACTTTTCGGACAGGGGAGGGAGTGCAAGTGTACCCCCCGTCTACTACGCACCTGGTTTTTACTTTATAACGGAAAAAATGATGCCAGCACAATACAGAACAGATACGGTTATAATAACCTGGAAAATGTGCACGCGTATAAACAAAGGAAGGTTTCGATAAAAGGTTGATTATCCATCTTCAACTTTAAAAATCAATAAAATTGATTTCGGGCCACGGTTGACAAAAATTAAGATTCTGTTCACTCAGACCCAGACACTCTAGCCTTGACACAGCCCCTTTATTCGTTAGGAAAATTCCTTGAATGATATATTATAAACATGTACGGCAATCCAGTATACACATACTTCAAACTGCATGGTGGTATTTTTTCCACAAGCTTTTGCAGTTTTAAGTAGCGCTAGACGTTTGAGCGTTTCTTGAGCAAGACGTCACTTTACTCAACTTATTGGATAGCTGTATAATTGAGCATCGATCTTGTATCTGTTAAGTACATGTTGCATTTTTTTCTTGTTCATATCAGTACACACTCTATTTACTGAAAAAGCTCATTACTTACTGCTAAAACAAAACAAAACATTTATACTAATGAAAATTGAAATTTGGTACTTCTGAGATCGCAGTTTCTTTCAGCTACAGGTACAAAATTTCCGTGAAGTCTGTAAAATTGAATTACACTTGTCATGCTCGTTCATGCAAGATTGAAGCCGGTTTTTTTCAGGCCGCTGCTTCAAAATTTTTCATTTAGGTTTTCTGTAAGTTGAAAACTTTCAAGTAAAGATGTCTGTAAAGATAAAAGGCTGTTATGTTTGTTTGATTCACAAACTAAGTTGTTTCCTGCCGGTCGTCATTGTGATTTTTTACTTAACTAAACTTTGGTGAACTTCGGAAATGGAAAACAATGTCTTGAAACCGCCAAATGAAAAACTTGGCAGTCAATGAAGATGAACTTCTTTTACAAAATGTCGGATTGAAAGAATAGTTTCATAAACAAGAATTTTGCCAAAGTTCCTTGTAGGCAAAAAAATTCATTCAACTTGACTAAGCTTTTGTTTAACAATTTTGAAAACATCACTCGTGGTATTTATGCCAAACATCGCTACAAAACATGCTATTACCTATACTAATAATGTTTCAAAGTATCATTATTCCTGAATTTATTTTTGAATGAATTTACCAAACACTTGCTGTAATCCTTTCACTTCTGGAGTTGACCAACATCTAGATTCTCCTAACATTTATAATGTGGAACAAGTTTGGTTTTGAGAATACAAAATTTGATCAAAAATTCTTCCAAAGATGAACTGTGGATTTCTCCCACTTATTTCATAGAAATTATTTGAATATATGTATGTTTTTTAAGAGATTACACACTCATCGCTTAAGGAGTGAAATCATAAGTTTAAAAGTGTCTTTCAAATGGTTGGTTGACTACATTGCACATCTTATCAACACTTTGAGACATTTCCTATCATTTGGTAACTGTTTGAGGCCTAACAATAAACACAACAAAATTTCTTGATTCTGATTGGTTTAGAGTAGTGCTTATATTTTGTAAACACAGTGCAAGAGCTAATAATTTAGTGCAATTACCTCAATGACTACGACTATACACTATCTAAAACTTCAACTACGACTCTGACTAGTCTATGATTATGATTTTGACTTGAAAAATGACTACGACTTGGAGTACAACTCTGATTACTGTGACTGCAATGACTAGTACGATCATGACTACCACAACTGCAACTACCATGATTGCTATAACTACATTGATTCAATTCTGACTACGAATACAATGACGAAAATTACTATGACTGTGACAACTGATGACGATTTTGATTATGACTTCAACCTCGACTATGATTACTCTTGTTAATACTTTGATGGTAGTTTCTTTCATACTAATTAGAACTCTTTAAATTCTATACTTGTCCTGTAATTCTGTTGTGTATACTATTTAAAGGTAACCACACAACTTTTCTCATTCAAATTGGAAATAATTTGCACTCAAGCGTTTTTCAAAATTTTGATATCTCTTGAATAATCCATTTGTGCAAATTACATATTATTTCCAAATTGAACTTGAAGTCATGTGACTACCTTTACAAAAATGCAACATGCACTAACTTCTATCTATTTGCTTTTCACAAAAAGCATTTCAAGCAATACATGCAATCAATAAGGAAAATGTTGACCAAACTGTTGGTACAAATTACAATTACTGATGAACAAGAAACATAAAAATACACCAATTGTTATACACTGTATCAATAATACTATTTATGCACTAGAATTCTAAAAGTTATTAATTAGAAAACAAGTTCTTTCATTTGATAGGAACCCATATACAAACATTGATCATTAAATAGGTTCAAAGGATTTTGTTTGAGAAAAACATTTGGAGTACAACCCTTAGCATACAATAATTTATGTGTTTGTAAAACTTTATGGTCATTACATTAGTTGGTACATTACTTGTTTTTAATGTTGTTTAACATGCTTGCAAGTATTTTCTTCTTCTGTCCACACTACTTGGACCAGAAATGTTCCAGTGTGAGTTTTTTTGACGTATTACTATTTTGATGTGTTCTTCGTTTCCTTTTCCCCAGAGAAGTACTTTGAAGCAAAGTTTGGTCTGATGACACTAACTTCTTTATTTCAGCTTTGTTTAAGCAAAGATCCACATGTTTGTTAAATTCCTTTGAATAGTCCTCACATGTCAGGTTTTGTAAAGTGTTACAAACAGGGCAGACCATTTTCTTCTTTACCACAGGATGAAACCATGTAGATTGTTTCTCACTTTTCTCCTCATTTATCCTTGGAATTGAAGCACTTTCATTCTTGGTCAAGTCTTGTAAACTTGATACAGATGAAGTGGTTGAAGTAACACAGCCACCACTGGATATCTTCATGTGGTTTTTGACTGTTCCAGAATTGTTTGGCTCTGTGGAATGGAGCAATTGTGTTTGAGGGCTTGAATTCTTTTTTAAACATGAATCAAGGTGTTCATTGATTTTTATAAAGGAACACTCATCCAAGTTTGTTTGCAGTACACCACACACTGGGCAAATAAAAGGTTTTGCAGCTTCTGAATCACTACATGAAAGCATTTCCTCTGAAACAGCATGTGTTTGCTTAACACTGGCTGAGCTCTTACCACTACCCTTACAATTTCGTTTCATAATCTCAGAAATTGTTTCTTGTTCGTGTCCTCTTTTTCCTTCATTAATTTGCTGCAGATTTGACAATCGAACCCCCAATAACCTCAATCTGAGAGGCTTTGGCAAGCATGCCTTGATTTCATTCTCCAGCAGCTCCTTAGCTTTTGCAAATATTTCAGCTGCTGAATAGACTGCAAATGGAATAGAGGCAGCTCGGGTTTTTGTTTCAAAGTTAACTGTTTTCATTTTTATGGTTACTGTCTTGCCTGAGAGACTTTTTTTCTGCACATCTTCTGCTAACACATGACTGAGTTCCATGCATTTTTCATAGAGTTGCCACGGTTGGTTGATCTCTGAAAAGGTTGTTTCTGTGCTTATGCTTTGTCGACTTCTATCATTCTCCAATCGTGTTGCCCCCAAACCAAGTGATACCTGAATCAAGGATCTGAAAGACACTTTGGAATGGAGTAGATACAACAGATCTCTTTTTGCAAAGAGATCACTACATGTCATGACTCCAAGAGCTTTCAGCATCTGTTCACTGACTCTTCCAATTCCACTAACCTTTCTAACAGGAAGCTCCTTTACAAAACCCATGACAGAATTTCGGTCCGGTCTCAGATAGTACTGTCCATTGGGTTTGTTCTTGTCACTACATATTTTTGCTAACATAGTATTGGGTGCAATCCCTGCACTTGCAGTCAGTTTTGTTTTCCTCTCAATTCTAAACCTTAACTCCCTAACAACATCCTCAACTTCACAGCCAAACATCACAGTTGAGTTACTCTTGTCATCTGTTTCAGTAATGTTGTTGGTTGATACAACCAGGTTATCATCTTCATGAGTTTCTGCCACAGCATTGCCAGAACTTGTACTGCAAACACTCAAGGTATTTTCAGGAGAGATTAAATCGCTCACAACTGATCTGATGTTTGTGGCATCATTTTCATGAGCTTGTTCACTGTAGAAACAATACTTAGAATATGAAGCAGGCACTGGAGTTGTTGTCAACAGAAATGTCTTAACTGAACCACTTTCCTGCCTTTTTTTGACATAGTCAGTAACATCTAGGTATGCTTCATCAAGGCTCATAGGAACAAAGTTTTTGTCATACTCTGCCATAATTTCCCTTATCTCACTGCTAACTTTCCGGTACTTGTCGAAATTTTCTGGCACAACCACAAGGTGAGGGCAAAGTTTCTTAGCAATAAAACCTGGCATAGCAGCTCTAACTCCGTACTTCCGGGCAGGATAATTTGAAGTGGATAACATTGCGTTACTACCAACTGCCATTGGAATGTCACGCAATCTTGGATTGTCTCTCATTTCGACTGCGGCATAAAATGCATCCATGTCAATATGGACAATCAAACGTGACAAATCTCGAGATTCCTCGAGTTCCCGGACTACTCTATCGGTTTCTTTCAGTGCTTCCTGTCTTTGTTGTGGAGTAAGCTTTTGCAAACGGTTCGTCTGCTGTGCGATTCTCTCCGCTACTTGTTTTTCCTTTCTTTGTTCACTTTCATAAAACCGAGAACCTTTACTAGCCTCGAAAATGATTTGATTGATTCGCTCCTTGTCGAGTCCTTGCATGCCGGCTTTGTGATCGTTCAGCTCCATTCTTGTAATAACCTTTCGAGGGCTATCACTCTTCTCAGATGAGACTGAGTTCAACATGTCTACGACAATGCCACAATCTTTATTTTGGTTTTCAATCGACTGAAAACTGACCGTTTCATCTTTAAACTCCATTTCCCACTTCTCTTCAGTATCCTCAAACTCACTTTCATTATCATCATGTCCGTCAAAGTTCTCAATACACTGTTCCATGATGCTGTAGCGTAACTAACTACTACATATAAATGGTTGTCTAAATCAACACCGAAGAACCAGAATTTTCTAGAGTTTGGCCATTCTCTTCCCCAGAACCCATCGCTTCTCTTAGCCGGCGGGGCCTTCGCACTTGTTTTCTCG
>JAOBAT010139342.1:0-11698 GCA_026413305.1 Hydrozoanthus tunicans
TCGATATTGGATGAATTCTCGCCCGTCACGAAGCATTTTTAGGCAGGCACCCGCTGAAGGTTTACAGTATCCTTAAAGTTATATAAACTGTTATAAATTGTTAAGACACAAATGGCACAAAGTCATTAAAAAAGTTATTGCCCGATTAAAAGGTTACATACTAAGTACCTTGCCAACAAACTGTTTTAAAACACAAGACTTCACATCAGCTTGCACCAGTTAAAACATCCATGTCAGTTTCGAAGAACTCTTAAAAATGAGACAGTGCAGTTGTTCATTTTGCAAAGTTTGTTATTATTAAAGTTCTAAATAATACATAGTTTTGTTAACATGTTAAACAACAGGAAAAATGTTTTTAAAAACCTTCTTACAAAAGCATGATTAAACTTAATGTTGCTATTTTCAATCGTTCCCATACATAATACATGTTAAATGATAGAAGTTTCCTTTGCGCTCTGCTGTATTATTTGCAAAATATACCAGTTTTGTTGTGCTATCTCAAATTGAATACGTATTAAATTAAATTACTGTATGAATATTTTTTAAAAACTTATTAAACATTGATGATTGCAAACAGGCTCAGTCTCTTACCAATTAATGTACACCAAACCTATAAAAAATTCCTTCCTATGCCACAACAAGCTTGCCTACAAGACTTCAAACATATCAAACTGTTGACAAGAACGAACTACATAATCCTTTTGAAGGACTTGAGACATTGTGATATTGAACAATCTTGCTAGACAAGTTTCTTCAGCCTGTTTTCACTTTTGTTCATTGCTGCGCTTGTTCACCTAGCTGTCACCAACGTCAACTTAATACCCCTTTAACTTCAGCCCGCAGCACTTGATTTACCATTGGTAACTGCTAGTTATTAATAATTAGCCCATTCAAGTGCCTTCAAAAGAAAAAAATCCCCAGATATCACAATCGAAATCCTCCTAGTCTAGATTCCTCCTGGATAAAATAAAGAAAAAATTCTTGGATACTGGACATAGCTTCAAATGAAGTTTGCAAGCTACTCACTCCCATCTAATATACAGCATAAGGCGCTTCCAATATTGACAATTTTCGGAATTTTTTTTCCCAAAGGAGGCGACAGCAAAAAAGAAAGCAGGCGCAAATCTTTTTCCTAGATGCTCTTCCATTTGATTGTTCTAGATCTATTATTCTGCAACATGTTTCTCAATATCATGCTATGATTCAAGGTGTTTTACAAAATTAGGAAAAAAAGGTTCTTCTTTTCTATGTTTACACCCACAAAATGAAAAACGGCCAATTATCAAAATCTAAGGGTGATTATATACCTGCAGGAAATACAGAGTTTCAGGTTTGAAATAGCTCAGGTGGAGAAAACTTTTAATACCACCTGGCACAAAACTCTCCATAGTTGTTCATGCCTTCAAAAGAAAAAAATCCCCAGATATCACAATCGAAATCCTCCTAGTCTAGATTCCTCCTGGATAAAATAAAGAAAAAATTCTTGGATACTGGACATAGCTTCAAATGAAGTTTGCAAGCTACTCACTCCCATCTAATATACAGCATAAGGCGCTTCCAATATTGACAATTTTCGGAATTTTTTTTCCCAAAGGAGGCGGCAGCAAAAAAGAAAGCAGGCGGGAACGAGAAACGTCTAATTTTCTTTTTACTTGGTCTAAGAAACAGCAATATTTGTGAAAATTGGAGTGACCACATGCGCTCTTTGAGCGCCTTTTATTTTACAAAGCTGAGGCCGGCAATGTACCGCACGTCTGCAGTTTTGCTCATTGATAGGCCTGAATAAGTAATGAGAATTATTGCAATACTTTACTAAAAGTCACAACAAAATTAACTTTGAGAAATAACTTTTGTAATTTTCTTTAAAAAATTTAATTCTTAAAAACTATTCAAGCCATGGTCACAGTAACATTTGGACCAATAACTAAGCTGTACATGTGTTGGAACTAATCAAACAAAGCAAATTACTGCATGAAGATGAAAAGCAAAATTCTCCTTAACTGGTAACATAAAAAGTATGGGTTTTAGTTGGGAGAATTTAGCAGCACATCATGTAACTTATATGACACACAGTATTACTGGGCTGGGGCCGAAAGGGTTATTGCACATCACAATCAAAAATTCTACAACTTCACCTATAACAGGATTATGCACTTTACCATTTAAGTCACCTGATAAAACAAATTAAATCCTTTTTGGAAAGGATTTTTTATAATTAAATTTTTCTTTAAAAAAAGCAACTTTGTGGGTATAGTAGGTTAAGCAATGACTGTAACAACTGGACTACTAACTAGTAATGCTGGCCTGATCATGAAGGGTCATTCAATACCAAGCAAGATTCACTTACATCTTGTGTTTGTCTGTTAGCTTCATCCTCAGTGTCACTGCTAGAAAAAACACAAATCGGTTTCTTTCGCTACAAAAAAAAGAGGTTAGAAAACTATTAGTCATCTATACAAATTAACAAGCCATAACTTTTCCATGACTTTTTCTTGACCAAGTATCATTTTCAATAACTGGGAAATATAGAAATACCAAAGTTTCCATTCCAACAAAACAAGTTTAAACTTTAGACACTTTAATCCAACGTTAAATGCCATTTACACCTGCTGAACACACGTACAGACAGAACGAAAGACAGCATAGTATTGAGTTAGAGCAAAACATTAAATTATAAATGTTAATTAACAAAAAAAAATCATCATACAGTTTAAAATTCTAAGAGCATTCGTTTTCAGATCCTGTAACTAATAATAAAATTTGGCCATGACTTAATTATTTATATAATTATTGTTATACTAGTTACAAAATACAAGAACAAAAATTACAAAAAAGAAACACAAAAAATAAAAAAGTTTGTATTTATGATTGAGCTGAAGACTGAGTTGAAGTTAACATTTGATTTAGCGACAGAAATATTTCTAAACACATGTACAATTCTAGAATCTTTTCCTAGATGCTCTTCCATTTGATTGTTCTAGATCTATTATTCTGCAACATGTTTCTCAATATCATGCTATGATTCAAGGTGTTTTACAAAATTAGGAAAAAAAGGTTCTTCTTTTCTATGTTTACACCCACAAAATGAAAAACGGCCAATTATCAAAATCTAAGGGTGATTATATACCTGCAGGAAATACAGAGTTTCAGGTCAGTTTTCAGAGCTCAGGTGGAGAAAACTTTTAATACCACCTGGCACAAAACTCTCCATAGTTGTTCATGGCCCGGAGACTCTTGCAAAATCAATGCACAGCTATTTAACAATTATCCCTCAGGCTATTTGGCTACTAAGCCCATTCGGGCTAGATCATACTAGTTGGTCAAAAATCAGAAGTAAAAAATCTTTTTTTAAAGCTCTAAAATTAATTTTTTAATGTTTACAACAAATATGATCACGTGCAATCGCTACTCGTAGGCTATCACTAATAGCCTATGAGTAGCGTAGTTAATCAGAATGCAGCATTCATGATAGACCACTAGTATGATTTTACTACATCACATTATCCGTTAGCACTACTACGAATGAAACTTGAATGTGTGGTGGCCTTTTATGTTAGGTTACAGAAAGCACCTTGTTGTCCAGTGGTAAAAGAAAGAGACTTATTGCCGCTATGGGAGTATTTTTATAATGCACACGTGCACTGACCCTTTTCACAATAATTCTAACTGTGATTTACATCATTGGTGAGTTTTTTTAACATTATGGAAATCATTTCAAGGCAATTTTAGATGAACATATGGACTACTCATCTCATTCAACACATCATGTTCTAAACTGTCATTGTTGTAAAATACAGTTCAATGGTGAATGGAGATATTCACCCAGAGATTTGAGTTCGAAAATTGGTTGTTGGCCCAGCGAAATTCACTGTTTGCCGGCCTAAACCTGAAGCCCTGAAAAATGTTAATTCTTATGTATTTAGATGTTGATATAGGTATTTCGAAGGTGCAGGCTAGGTAATGCGATAATCTCTAAATCATTTGGTATGTAGACATTTTACTCATCCATGGCCAGTAAATTGGATGAACATTAAAAGACTTTTTTGTTGTTTATGTATTTAGACTGTTCACATCAACTTCACAATAAAACACTTACGAGAATTATCAGTGAACTAGTCTAGTACCATCTTGAGTTAGAGAGTATATCCTGTTTCAAGCAATTTCTAAGGCCTAATGTATGCTTGCGACAAATAAATATCGCACAAATCTGCTCAGTTCAACCCAATCCCATTTGAGCATTTTTGCACTCGCCCCAGCCTCTCCTCACCCTAATAAAAAAGGTGCTGAATGAATGCGATGGCACAATGCAACACTGAAACACAGCCAATTGCAAGTGAAGTTGAAAATATCACTAAATTGGATATGAAACTTGTCTATTAAAAGTGAGGAGTATGTAGATAGATAGAGAAGTGCTTAATTTCCATTGACACTGGCAGATAAATAACATGGAAATTTTATGCTCTTTGTATGGAATAGAGAGGAGAGCCTTTTAAAGCATCTTAATTTCTTGCACTCTTTTGCAATTATTTTCATTCATTTTGTGGGTTAGGGTCCAAAAAAGTACAAGTTCAAACTACTGTGCAATTTGAACTTTTCCTGTAGGTAATCTGATTAATATATATTTTTCTTTTTGTAGACAATATAGAGTGGTGCAGGTAATCGATCTGCCATAAGGGTATGCACGTAATTGCCCAGAAATTACGGTTAAGATTCTTCTCTACTAGTAACTCGAACCATAGTTAATATACGAACTGGTTATGAGGCTGGCAAACTTCAAAAGGGAAATACAAAGAATGCACAAAGTTGCTTTGTTGTAGGTTGAACAAACCATGAGGGTGCACATTCTTTGTTTTAGGTTTTAGTGAGAATGTTTTGACTGGCTACTTGTTGATTTGCATCTCAAAACCTTTTGTATTTTGTGCACCTTCAACATTAGTAAACAAACAAAAATGACAAACAAAGACCTACAACAATGGTACAACAACTCAACTTACTGGCCTTCCTCTGCATCTTTTCTGCGGACTTGTTTTCTCAAGGTGCTTTTTACAGTTCTCCTTCCGCTGTTTTCTATCCCAAAATGCGTTTATCACAGCCTTACAGTTTGATAAGTTGTCTTCTGGCTCCCACGAGTCCTCCTCTCGTCCATATCCTTCCCACTGAACCAGGTATTCATATTTGCCATGCTGAAACAAACACCAACTTTTCAAGACACTATCACATTCATCCAGGTGACTTAATTACTGATATAAAGCAAACTCTGAAGTGGCCAACCCTACAATGCCACAGAAAATACCACAAGTGAATCCAGATTCACAAGTGCACCATGAATGGCCTTGCTCCAGCATATCTCTTAGACAACTTCTACTTCTCAGAACAAATGCATAACTACAACACTAGAAATAAAGATCTTATCTGCCTGCCACTTGCCAAGACAACAATTTTAATCATTATTATAAATTAAATTATTAAATTTCAAACTCAACCTTTTAAATACTATGCCACAAAAATCCTGGAACACTCTTCCTTGTAACTTTAATGCCAAGATCAGTCTCTCACTAGCTATATAGTTTTAAACTAAAAGTCAAGCAACATCTTAATCATCTCAGTTAATTTTCACTCTTACGAACCCTTTGAGTGATTTCTTTTTTTATTTTCTTGTTTTCATTTTTATGTTTTATGATTTATTCATATTATTCTGTGCATATCGATATCTCCGTTTAAACCAGCTGAGCTATGCTGAACTGGAATTTCTTTTAAATAATGAAAATAAATAAATTAATCAATTAATTACTTAATTGAAGGCTTCATATAACACCCCCCCCCTAATCATTAAAATAAATTATGGGAGTGAGGGTGCACGGCAATACGGAAGCAAGCAGTGAATGCGTGAACAAGGGATGCCAAAATTATTATGATCATTCCATAAAGTACAAGTTCAAACTTTTGTGTACTTTCCCTTTATACTTCTAAAAATCTAAATTACATACAACTTAAAGTCCCTATCAAGCTTAATTTTTTACTTTTAAGATTAAAACTCTTGTCATCTGTGAATTCAAAATTCAAATAACCAAAAAAAATTCCACGTCTAAGTATGCTTTTTGATAAAAAAAAAAGATTAGAATGTAAATTTTGACCGAGCAGGCCAGGGACTGGTAACCTGTGACATAGCAGCAGTGAGTTATGTGGTTTTTGTCTAAAAATATTCATTTCTACTAAAAAATGTCATAAATTTTTATTTCAATCATTTTTAAGGGAATAATTCATTGATTAAAGTTCTAGCAATGTGACTATTAATTGTGGCAAGAATTGAATTTTTTGAGATGAAAAAGATTGCCTCTGCTTCATGCCTCACGCTACGTCATATGCCTTCAGCTGCATCATCAATACATGCTTCAAGTCTAAAAAATATAACAGGAATGGCGAGAAAAAGTTTTATTTTCAAAAATTTTTGTCATTAAAGGGTTCCCCTTTATCTGGAACTTAAAAAAATAAGCTTGATAGGGACTTTAATAACTAAGTGTGAGCTAGGTCTGTCTGGGAAATAATTGTTTGCTTGAGGTCTTTCACAGTACAGTCCGAGCTCATAGCCAGGTCTGTGCAAAAGACCATCAGCAAATTTTTTTCCCAGACAGACCAAGCAAATGAGCTGTAGTTTATTAAGATGTTATTTACATGACTTCAGTTTTAGAACAGTAAAAGAGAACATAATTTATATATCTCTGTGCAAAAAAATTTTAAAAAATCATGCAGCGCATTGTGAACTCACAATGCAGTTTGACTTAAACTTAAATGAGTAACAGTCATGAACTTTTAATCCAAGGCATGCAACTCCAGATTATTCTAACTAGCTAGTTTCAGAGCCATTTCTATGAAAATAGATTTTAAGTTCTATTGGCAACTTTAGTTTGGCGACATATATACTTTACTGTGCATGTGCAGATTCAGTTTTTGTGCTATATTTTTTTACTGATAACTGATAATAACAATATGGATAAGTAATGATTATTTCTTTGGTCTTGAAGCTTTTCTATAGCCAATCATTGTCACAAAACAAATTGAGCAGCAAGTATTTATAAAGGTAAAAAAGTATTTGCAAAGAGAAAAATCCAATCCCTCAAGTACATACATATGCATAGCCCACTAATTCTGGCTTACTATATATAGCTTTGTATAATATATATTTATATACATACATATATATATATATTTATAAATATTTAAGTAAAATTTTGATTAAAGTTTTAGTTGTTAACACAGTACATTACCATAACAGCATGAATTAATCAAATAAAATGGAAAGTTTATTTGTTTTTAAGGAGGTTTGGGCAGAAGAAATTTGCCCCCCCCCCCCCCACCTTTTCAAAATTCATGTATTCACCCCTGGAAGAACTCGTTTATATGCCTTCGGAATTATTCCACAAGTTTATAAAAAGGAAACAGCTGCCAAAAAGAAAGAAAACAGAGTGATAATCGACTATTCAGGGTTAATTTGTACAAAAAATTGCAATCAGTTTTCACTCAAAAACGAAATTGAATTTTCAAGAACCAGTCCACCATTAAAACTATTTTTGCGTACCACACACTTTCCTTTATTTAACTCATCTATTACATTTTCCTTGTAATTCCCACAGTTTGTTCAGTAATTGATCATGAGCTTACTATGGTTGGTTGCTCCTCTTAAAATGTTCTACAACTGCTCTAGGATTAAATGGAGCCAATATCAATTAATTGCAGAATTGCACACACTTTGACTGCCTGATGATCAGTTAACTTATTTGATTTCTGCTTTTCTAGATACTCAGTTATAATTTGGCATGTTTGCCTCAGCCACACTTTGGAACAAAAAGGGTATCATTAGGACTTTGCAGTTTGCTTCCAATGTACCCCACTACAATTTTTAAAGCTGGAGGAAATTCAAGGACTTCAACAAAAACTCATTGAAAGGGACTTTTTCAGGATATGTACATGAATATCAAGGACTTTACAAAGGAATGCTCCTGTAATTCAAGGACTTTTTAAGACTGTACATGAACCAACTGTGGTATATATATATCAATGTTAAGGTATTCTATAATTCTCTTTATTCTAATTAATTATTGTACGTAGCATGAAATCTTATTGCAAGGGTGTTTCCTTTCTAAACCTTTAATTTGAATCAATACACTGCTTCTTTTGTTTTAAGAGGTGAGTATGATTACTGAATGCTGTTCATTCCCTGTTCCTTCCATTTATTGCATTGTTTCAAGACTTTATTACATAATTTTTCAACTCAATCTTGCCAGCCAAAACAGCTTTTTAAGATTTAATTTAAAAAAAAGAAAACAACATAAAACTTTGTTTGGATTATATATAAAATTGAGTCAGAATTGCCTACTTCTAGTACAAGGGAACATAGAAAAGCACTGCCTTTAAGTTTGACAACAGTATTTCTATAGCTAGCTAAAAAAATAATGAATATATATACGAACGCAAAAAAAACATGTAATTGAAAATACATAACTTTACATGCAATTACAGGCAATAAACTCAGTTATGATTTATATAAAAACTTGCAAACAAATTTATACAAAAAAATCAAACAATGAAGAAAGGCAATTCCAAATGACAGGAGAAAAATGTAATTTCTATTAGACTTTTCGGTGAAATGAATTGTCATTGATAAAGCATCTTTAACACTTTCGGCTTCGCATGTGTATAGTTCGAAAACAAAGAGGAAATACTTGACGCCGACTACAATTGGAAGGTACAATGAACCAACTGTTCGAAATGAAAAGATTTAAGATTTTCCGCTGACTTTTGGAAACCTTTCACGGTCAAAAAACACCGACAGACACCAACTGTCAATGAAAACAACAACCAGCATCGAGCGTCTGAGTTAATTTTTAAATGCTTCATTTACTTTTTAACAATGCGCGTGAAACGAGCTCTTATTCCTTGTTCGTTAAAATTAAATATTTGTTGAAGGCAAATTATCAAAACAACATAAGTTACAGTTTAAAATTAGAAACAAACCAATTTTCAATTGTTGTGTTGTGTAAAACATTGGTACATAAAGACAAATTTTAGATCGTTGACAGAAGTATTGTGAAATATAGTTCCAGAATGTTCATTTGTCGGTCGCAATTTATCGTGGACCTAATCTCTCTTAAAAGTCACTAATAATGGCTTGACATGGAATAAAGTTAATGGTGAAAATTTAATGGTTATTCAAGAAATATCTTTCAAGGTTAAAGATCATAACAAATATAACGCACTCTATCGTTTTGGAATTTCGGTAGAATGAGTTCTATTTCAGTTGTGCGTCGAAACACATGCTTATATTGATTACAGAGTAATATGTATCAATGAGAATATTGAAATGACTCAATCTTTTCCCTCATGACAAATACCAAATGAACAGTTTATTTGAGGTACCCAGTTAAGAAAAGGCAAAGAACAGCTTAAACTTTTGAAAAATGAATACTATTGACTCGGCGGGCGGGATGGATGCGGAACTTAACAGTTAACACATTGAAGCGAAATAACCTCACGCCATGTATATCTTTTAAAAAAATGTAATACTGAAACTTGATTTACCTTTCTCTTAGCATCGATAATCCTCTCCACCACAAAAACACCAGTGCTATCATCGCTTTCTACAGAGAAATCCATGTGAAAGATGAATATTTTAAATGCCAAGCTTAGCTTGAATCCAGTCGCGAACTGTCAATGAGCCTGCGATACTGACTCAGCTCAATGTTTATTAGATCCAGGACTTCCTTGATCTCTAGGTCACGAAAATTCTTTTTTTTATTAATTAATCGTTGCGAGCAGTTTGACGTACAATACAATTAGTCATACTTGTCTGAATAGATTCTTAACAACCTGGCCGTGAACTTCACAAACTACATTATACTCTAGATCTCTGTACAAGGGCTGTAGGCCACCTGCATACAGTGAAACCCCGCGAGTTGCGGTTACCGAAACGCCGACCATATTATTCATCACTGAAGGAACAAGTTGTTTATCACAAATTTTCGAATAAGTTATTACTTTGTGAGAACACACGTTTGTGCGCCCGCATTAACGAAAACATTATGGAAACAATCTTTTTCTCGGCCAATGTTCTTCGTTCCAACATCGCCTTTTAATATTTTGAACTAGAAAACGTAGTTTGATAATAAGTACTCGACGTTCTAAATTCTTTGTTAAGCACTATATTTCAGATTTCGGATGGCCATACCAGCTTTCAAGTTTCAGATACGGTAATGAATCGAAGTACAAAATATATTGGTGTAGTACAATTTTAACTATTTATCATTTAATGTTTATGACACTCGTGAAGTACGAGTAGCTAAATAACTTGTACTTGTGCGGCAGAATTAAAAAAAGAACAAACGAATAGAGGAAATTAAAATAGCAAATAAAAGTAAAAGTGAAATTAAATAAAAATAGGAACAAAAAAAGAACAATTCATGTCTCAACTCGCGTGTTGCTGGGTATGTACATTTGTTGGTCTCGCTGGATCATCTATAGTGTGTACAAGTTTGTCTTAAATCATATTTGTTTTGAATTTTTAAAAATATTTGAGAACATACAGCCTTAGCTGTTAGCCTAAAAATTAGATGTTCGTATACAACATCCTCTTCGATATTTAACACTTTTTAAGACTCGTTGTCTCGAAGATCAACTCGAACTCCATAACGCATGCGCACACTGTTCAAGTGTAGATGAACCCCGATAACTCGAACCCTCTCTAACTAGAACTCCCAATTCGAGAACTCCTAGCAAACCACTCTTCAAAAGGCTCGAAGTTCTAAATGTCTTTGATCTAGCTTAACTCCAGCTCTACGAACTTGCCTATAAACATTCAATCTTTATGTTACCAGTTATATATATTTTGCAATCTTTTCATGGGAGTAGATTCAGTCCATAATTGCAATACACTTTCCAAATCAAACATAAGTTTGTTTCTCCCTCGCCAAAATCTTAACTATTGTAAGTTTGGAGTGAAATATACAGGAAACGCATACTGGAATGAATCACCAATTGTTTCCTGTAAAAACTAGTACTTCATTTTCGACTTTCAAAAAACAACTATAAAATCGCACTCGCTGTTACAGTGATTTTAGTATATATGTATATAGTTGTATAAGTATTATAGCAGTAATTTATTTCTTTTCGTTTTTGGGACTGTTGTTCCGCCAGTTTAGCTCAAATATCAAGTTTTAAGTTAATTTGTAATCCTATCTGTCTTCAGGACTTCTTTCCCCCAAATCTTTTAAATACTGTAAAACTTAATGTTTGAATTATAGGTGCAGAAAAACTCACTTAACTTTGTAGGTTGCATCTGCACCTCCTATCTAAACTAAAAATGTTAATATTGAACATCACTGTTTTGTAAATATATAGGGAAATGAAGGACCTTTTTAAGGGCGCGAGGATCTCATTTGTGACCTGTTGAAAAGGTCCCTCGAGCAGCAACCCTATAGCCACTTTTAATAATAATAATAGAAATAATAATTAGCATTTATATAGCGCCTTTCCATAGGTACATGCTCAAAGCGCTTAACAACCGTTTACAATTGACTCTGGTATTGAGGGTCTTAGACAGTCCGCTCTACACGGCTCACAACTATTTACCTAAGAGTTGCCCTCAGTTAGTAGAAGAGACAGACCACAACACCGGGATCACCCTACTCTTTGTCGACAAGTGTTG
>JAOBAT010139353.1:0-11694 GCA_026413305.1 Hydrozoanthus tunicans
CCTCGTGTCCTCTTACGTCATAACCATTTTCTAAAATTGTCTAGAAACACGCGCGATGCTGTTTTATTCCCTTAATCAAAATCACCGCCATTTTGAAAAAGCTCTATATCTAAAAACTGGCTCGTTCGGGCATTTCATGCGTCCTTTAGGAAGATGCATCTAGGATCATCTGACCTTTTGAAAGATTACTAAAAAGAAGTGTATCTTTTTGCACTAATAGATAACAGTCATCGCTGTACTCGAACAGCTGGAACTGGTCGCCCAACTTACTTAACTAAGTTATTGTCAAAATTGGTTTTTGATCTTTTACGTCGAAGAATATTAGTTTTGCTTTGAAAAAATAAACCTGTTTATACATCATCGTGTTTATGTTCTGGTTTATAGGGACTAATAAGTTGAAGAGTCTTGGCGTCTCTTTAAAATGTAATCGTTTTGTTGCCATTTTGGCAATCTTTTGGATAACTTCCAAAACAAACAGCTTGTTAACCATGTATTAACCGCAGTTCTCATTGTCATAGTGAATGAAATGAAATTGTTGACACGCTTTTTACTTAACTTTTACCGTAGAAACCCAACATCGACTGTACCGGAAAACTGGATGAAGATTTCACTGTTGCCCGTCTGTTTATTAGTAAAATGAAATCGGAGGTTAAGTCTCTTGTGACGGTAAGCTGCTTTCTTAATAATAATTTGATACTAATGATAGTAATAATAATAGTTAGAAATAATCGCAATTCTTGCATCAACCATCTGTTCTGGGAATTATCTCTTTTCTAAGGACTATCCAAAGCATTTTGTTTTCTTTTACCTGGTTTCTTTCATGGTCAAACAAACGTGTTTTTACAAAAAAAAGTCATTTTCTTCCGCCACTTCGCTACTTATATCAGGTGCATTATTTCGGATTTGAATACTGTATAAGAACTACTGTTGTCTTAAAAATTCCTAAAATAGGTGAAACACAACTGCATATTTTTTGCAACTGTGACTCTCCGCTCTTTACAGAGACTCACCTCAGTTGAAACAGCCGAAGGAGATGCCAAGACTAAACTCGACTTGGCCTTGAAAGACCTGCAAGCAGCCCAGCTCACCATATCACAGGTAATACTTATTAATATCACCAGCCTCCTAAGTTTTCACTTTCAAATGAAGACAACGGCAACCTAGCGTTGACTCTTTTTCAAACAGTCCCCACTCACCTCCCGTAATACTCCTGACTCCAAACACACTGACAATGACGTCACACTCAATTAAGAGAAGGTACAAAGATGACAGGTTCACACGGTCATGAATAGTCACGAAAAGTCATGAAATTACAAACTGCATTTTTCTGGGCTGGAAAAGTCATGAAACTAAAGTAAACCATCTAAGGTCATGGAAGTTCATAACATACTTTGTTATTCATTTTGATTGAGAAAACGAAAGCTCTTAAAACTTTAAACTTTAAAGTATACGATGGGTTTGTATTGAATTAACAAATTTAAGTGTTTTGCTCTAAATTCAAGAACATTCAAAAGGTGTTATTGTGTAATTAATTAAAAGATTTAGTAGCTTGTTTTGTTTGAATGGATTCTTTGGTTCCTTAATATTTCTCGGTCATGGAAAATGCCATTTGGCCGGTCATGGAAAAGTCGTGGAATCTCGTTCCTCATTCTTGCTGTGAACCCTGGATGATTGCAGTAAAAAGAGTTTCAAACTAAAGAAGGTGTCGAATTAGAGGAAGAATACCAAACAAAATTTAGAAGAGAAAGATAGTTTGGAGGACAGGCTTTAAAGATTTGACTCAAAACAGTTCACCACAGGGTCTGAAATGTGGAATACTGTCTTGTGTGAAATATGGTATTGAATTTCACAAACACGGCTCGAGCCTGCCTGCCTTTAGGTGACCAATGCTAACAAGGAAAGAACGCTGGCTGCCAGATTATAGAAGTTTTATCAAGCTGGCTACTACAGAATTGTGTAGCCTTTGTTATTGATTAACTAAGAGTTATTGTTTCTAATAAAATGATAAACAATGTGGTGAACAAATGAAACTCATCTGCTTTCTTAGGCAAACTACTCTGGAAACAAACACAATTCTTCTTGTGCGTACAGACGCAGACGTTTTACGGATTACACGCTGAAAATATAATTGGCTACTAAAACTTGCACTCAGGCTGCCGAATTTGTCTTGGTAGCCAGCTAGCTGCTTGAAAAATAGTTAATTTCAAGCCCTGAGAAGTAAGAATAGTGTTGACATAACATGTTATCACATGCGAATCTCTTTTTCCTCCCTGGCAGCATGAAGCTAAGGTCAAAACTATGGGAGTAACCGTGAAGGAAATGGAGTCTAAAAAGAGAGTCCTTGAGGAAGCTGTCGATGGATTAAATGAAGAAATTGCCAAGCTAAAGGCAACTTGTGAGTATTCTTTTAACTCATTCTTAGTTTTTAGCTCGTGGAGAGCTATTGCGGTGGTTGGGGGCTCAGGGTTTCATGGCGTAAACAATAGAACGTATGCAATCGATTCTCGATCGTCTCAAGTTCGTCACGGGCATTCATGCGCTCGTTAAAAGGTCGCTCAAAACGCTCTTTTTCGGCTACCAATAGAATACGTTCGAAGTGTCACGTGATATCTTGGTGTTCGGTGGTGTTCAGAGCCTTCGCGGCGCATATGTGCTTGGTCTCAGGTAATTTAGCATAGAGCTATTTTTGTCTTGGTGACAATTTTCTATGGGAACTGGAACCTGTTTGTTAGCCTGCCATGTTGATGAGACGCCCATATAAGTACTCACTGGACAATTCCAAGCAATTTTTGCAACATCAGATCTCTGAGTATGATTAAATATCTTACTTACTCCACGAGCTCACCACTGGATACCTTTGATTTACTTTGATACCGATAACAAAGCTAGCTAGTATCATTTTTTCCAATTTTACCTTAAATTTTAAGAGCATTGAGCTTCGATAATGCTCGGAAAACATATTGTTATTGTTATTATTATTCAAATTCTTTGCCACTGTTGGTCCTTATGCCTCTTACAGTAGCTTACTTCATCAAACATCTAAAACTGTATTGCTGGCGTTCTGTTTTTTTACGTTTAAAATCTTACATTGAAAGTGGTCTCTTGTGGCAAGTAAATGTTAATGATCGTTGAAGTTTTTTCCTTCGCTTCTGTTTATAGCTGTTGGTTTACTAGCTGACGATTAAGTTTTTTTTCTCTTCGTTGCTCACCTCATCTTTCCTTTTCTTCCATTTCATTTTTTCTTTGGAAATTGAAACGTGCGGAAAGCTAAGCTGTTTTTAGTTCGCTGTGTTACTCCATGCCTGTCGTTGCCACCACGCATGTCTGTCCTAGTCAGTATTTACCAGATCAACTAGTAGCCATTTCACTTGTTTGCTTGGCTTTTCCTCGTTTGTTTTGGGTTTTTGTAAAAAAAAAAAAAATTGTAAATTGTAAATTGTAAATTGTAAATTGTAATTGTAAATTTTGTTTGGTAGATATCGATGTATTGCTACATTAGTCCATGGTTGTTTAAACAGGTGATTGTGAACATTATTTTTGTTCTGTGTTTAAAGAGCCCGGAAAAAACGTAAAAAAAACAGTTCTGAAAAACCCTGGATTTTTGAAATTCTGAAGATGTACGAACTCTGTGATCCTTGTTTCAAGCAAATAGAACCGTGTTTGACCGTTTTTACCTTTTTCCGGATTTTTCAGTATCATTAATTTTAAAGTTAACATCTAACCACAATAGTCAGAGCGATTTTAAGCAATTCTACTTGGTTTTCAGCTCAAATGCACGCTTTGGCTCTTGCTGATAAAGAAGAAGAGCATGTCGGCCTTTTAGCCTCGGCGAACGAAATGAAGGTAAGAATGGGAGCGAGTTTGTCCTTTAAGATTGCATTTTCAGCCAGCCTAAACAACGCAAACAATTAAGTTCACAAATTGTAGTTTGCAACTTGGACAATTAGTTGAAGAAATTGTTGATTCATCAGTTCAAAGCTGAGAAAAAGTTCAGATTAATCAACGCAAACAATTGAATTCACAAATGTTAGTTTGCAACTTGGACAATTAGTTGAAGAAATTGCAGATTCAGAAGCTGAAAGCTCAGAAAAAGTTCTGAGTCACTGACGGAAATCGAACCCGCAACCCTCTGATTAACTCTTACATGAGTTCACGTCAATCACCCAAGCAGGCCATCAGCACAATTTGTAAAGATAGGCTCTCCGAGTGTTAGAGGTTTGAAGGGGTATAGGTTCGAAAGTATGCATGGTGTCTTTGCATGTACGTAACATGTGAATAGCGTTGCATTTTGTACAAAATATCGTGATGTAAGAAATGCGGGCTATAACAGAAAGTATGGAAGAAGTCTCGCAAGTTACTGATCGAAAACATGGATAGCTCATACATTTTTCTCTTTGGGGGAAAATAAGTATTTTGGTTGTTTGAAGAGAAGAAAGTTCAAACTGATTTTCCTCGCTTTTGGATAAACATTGATCGGTTCCCTTTAACTTAGTTTAAAATACACTTAAAATTTTTTGGTAAAAGTTTTAGTCAAACGTTTTCGAACCATGTATAGTTCATCTTCAGAGTAAAACTAACAAAGAGATACTTAGCGATGGATTTTGCCCTTTGGAAAGAGAGGAAGTTCAAAGATTGTACTTGTCTATTTAAAACTTGGCGATAAACTATGAAGTACAACGCTTCGGTGACTCTTCTACGTAAGACGATTTTTCATTCAAATCATTGGTATGGTATTATATTGGTAAATCAGTTCTAATAAACTTTGTTTTTGGGTTAGTTAAAGGACAAACTGATTCGGTAGAAGAGTTAGTGACGCTTTATCGGCTATTTGTTTCAATTATTGTTCCTCTTCCCTATCGCAGACAAATATGGATTCAATTATGAGTTTTGTTTGACTTAAGGTGTGGCTTTTTTATAAATTGGTCTTTCGGTCCACCCTACCGGAAATATGGTGGGTTTACGTTTTACCAAAATATGATGGGAATCTTATGCAGATAAGAGAGACCCAGAGAAGGTCACGGCTTATGACAAGTTCTTTCTTGTAGCAACAACACTGTGTTTGCCAATTTGAAAGTTAGGATTTGTCTATGTTGTTTTGTACCGCAACGAGTTTTGCCTACCACAAAGTTGTAAGATAAATTTCGCTACTTTCGTATGGTCGATCTGCCATCTGTTGCAAAAAAGCTCGCTCAAATTAGCTAGATCTCCCACCCCCCCATCCTCCCGCTTCTTTCTGCAATTGATGCACTCAAAGTGCTGAATCGAAGGGCTGAGCACAGAGGTTTCTTTACTTATAAGTCAGTAGTTTCGTGTATAGCCAATCAAGGCTCGTTCAACTGTAGAACATTTTCAACACTGCACAAAGAGAAGGTTTTTGGTGCGTTCAAACGTATCTAATTGAAAGCCAATTTATTATTCACAATTGTTATCTTTTAAGTATTTTTTGTACGTATATGTTCTGGGCTGTTGGTCCCTTCATAGATTTTTTTGTCTAAAGTTATTTCAATCTTTTGTTGTATAGTTTTGTGTTTTTAATTCTATTTCGTAAACTCTTCTTCAAACCAGTTTTGTGATGTAGGATTTCCTTGTTAAAGTCTTTTTATTTCTTTTTGCCGTTTAATGAGCATTCTAAGATTGTAGTGCGCAGGGCATTTTGGGTAAACAAAATATACGTTACGGTCGATTGCCTCGGCTGCTAGTTCATGCCCTTTTATGGGCAAATTTCTCTCCAGTTTAATCTTTGAACTTTGTACATGTCGGTCTATCATACTGAACGAGCAGCTTTATCAGAAAGCGCTAACTGAACACGCTGTTTATGTACACTTAAAAAATTATCAAGCCTTATGTTGATGTAAGATACCTAATTTTGGCTGCCGTTCAGTCTGGAATTTTTTCTTTTTGCTTTTATGTCTTGAGTCAAAAGCACACTGGAACTATTTTCAGAAATGACTCAATCTGTCTCTAAGTTAAATTGAAGCAATTTCCTGTGTTTTGATCTGAAACATATGTCCTGCAAAATTTAGGTATTGTATTAAAGTTTTGTTGTGTCTCTAGAGCGTTAGATTTGCTTTTTAAAATTTTCTCGTTTGTTAATTTGGCATCTTTGATGCCTTTCCGAATTTCATTTCTGCGACGTCCTCCGAATTCTACTTCCTTTTTTGGTCAATTTCATAATAAAATGCTTTTTCTTTGGAAGGACGGAGAATTCAGCTTTAATTGATCGTCGTTGGAGGATTATGTGTACTTTAAAAGGACAAATTTTTATCTTCCGACGGTTATTCTTTTAGTCTTTGCGGGTTTTACATAAATATACCATTGATCAAACAACTACTACGTGGTGTCTCGCAGTAATACGACTCGCCCGCCACTTAAAATTGTTAAAAAAATCTGCAGTTGTATTAAAAGCCTTTTTCCGCCTGTGTTTCTTTCAAGTGTGTTGTGTTTAGTATTTGTTTTGTCGGCGATTTTCTGTTGATTTCTACTGGAAAAGACTGCTGATCGATCATATATATTCTGACGCACTCTCGAGAGTATGGAAGACTGGGATGCGTGTTAGATCTGAGCGATGTGATTAGATTTCTACTGACTTAATATGCATGAAATGTCGTCCAGTGCACCATTATATCAAAGTACAAGATAACAAGAATTAATTTTCTTCCGTAATTTGTATTGTAGTGAAAATTTCCATCTATCGAATAGACAACATGACTGCTTGATTTGCCGCGACTGTTGTAATTTGAATTGCAAATGTGTTTCTTTAAAGACGCTCTTCCCCTGATGTTATGTCAAGCCCGTTGTTCTCGGTTTACACAGCATTTGAATATTTTATCGAGAAAATTACTAAGAGACGATTCTCGAAGACAAATGTCTTTTCTGGATGAATAGACACTTAAGATTTTGTGGAAAATCGGAAAATGTTACATAGAAATGGGAAAGCATTTGAAAGAAAGTGATAAAGTTTGCCGTGATAGTGGTTTTTGTGTGGAGGATGAAGTTCATTGCCGCAGTCTTGGATGTCTGGATTCTATTTTGAACGACTTGGATAATGTTATCGTCGATGTTCTCCAAAGTGCTGCTCCAAGGGTTTGTAGTCTCTCTAGCACGTTATTAGCACGTTATTAGCACGCTATTTGATCGCTCCGAGTCAAGTTGCATAGAAGTGCGCGAGTGAATCTAGAATTAGGAGATGAGCCCATGCAAAGAACATGCTTAAGTAGTCATTTATGAACGTAGCTGGTTCGCAAAGATGGTTGTCTCTGTTTTAAAAAGTACCTAAGTTTCTTTTTAAAACGTTAACTAATGCATAACACAAAGTAATCAATGAATATTTGTAACATTTCTAGCAATTTGTCGAGAAATGCTTCGAAATAAAAATGTTTGTGCAACTAGCAAAATAGTTTCAGTAGGGGAATTCCCGATTGATTTTCGAACAACGATAATTATTTTGCAATGTGGAACTTGGAAACTTCCGAACTTCTTTTCCGTTTTTTGCCGCGTTTTACCGTTCGTGAAACTTTTTTGTATATCTATATATATTCTCATTAAAGAGTCAGCTGTTTTTTTTTTAAACCTGAATTGTAGGGATTTTGCTAATTTCGATTTCATTTTGCCGAATTATCTCACTGGCTATTAAATCGCAATCTGTCAGAATACACATTGCTCAACTTTTTTCATTGTAGATTTTGTCTCAAGTAATATTTTTTCAGGGTGTATATTGATTGAACATTTTTGGTTGTTTGAGCAAGGCCTAAAATTTAGCTGGCCAGCCCGCTGAAAATATTAAGTGTGTTTCATAAAACTCTCCAACTGTAAAACGCTGGGTCAGATCTTCGCTTCTTTGTCCTTTCACGCTGCGTATAGTGGACTGTGTTTTAAAAGAAGAGCTTGACCTAAACTGTCAACTACACAGACGCTATGCTTCTGTCCATAGAAAAGACCTTTCTTACTTTGAAAATGTTGTAAGCCGGCGCGTTTAAAAGTTCAATGCTGGCAAACTATAATGTATTCAAACTTGTTTCTTTTTGCATCGTTTACAATGTTCTATTTTGTTCTTATGTATCGGGAAGATAACGAAAGGTTTCTAGAAGTTACAAAATACTGTAAAACAAGTGAATTAACTATGTTCTTATAAGAACTGCTGTTGAACTAGACCAAAAAATCTTTGACGTAACTGCAAATTGGAATTTTATCGACAGAATACAGCACGATCCTTGACAAGTTTTTTTTATCGGTAACACTGTTATCTCTTGAGTACCTTATCTGAAAACTTCCTTTAACTAACAAACTACACGTTAACAGGAAAGAGCATAAATGGCTTTGCTTATTGTTTTGTCAGATTCGAAAATTCGAATTACTGTTTAGTTAACAAAACACATTATTTACATTTGTTGATCCTAAGCTTTGTGGGAGAGTTGGTCGCGCGATAAAAGATCAGGATGAACAGCTGCAAATTCTATTGTCAAGTATTCTGGTGTCTTTATTAAATTTGTTCTTCTAAAAGTATGAGATAATTCGGATGGGTTCTCGGAAGCGGTCGTGAGCTCTCGGAAGCAGTCGTGAGCATTGGAAGCGAGCGTTTAGCTGATCTAGTTCATCAGTTGCTTCGCGAATATCTCTCAGTTCTCAAACATCAGGTAGACTTTATAATTTTTGAGAAATCTTTTTATTTCTCGAAAAAATTCATTGCCAAATACGATAAAACAAAGCAAAAACCAATTAGATCCTCTGTATTTAGAAAACTGTTTTGAAGTATGAAGTTACGCTAACATATATTTCCGCTTTTCGACAGGAAAACAAATAGAAGTTTTGTAGTCTTTTGAGACTGGTGCTAAAGTTTGTTGATTGAGTTTGATATTTTATCTCTAGCAGAGTAAAATTGAACAAAAGATTTCCGCTTTCGCCTCATTTAGCTCTTAGAACATTTTTTAAAGATTTCGTTTAGACAAATTGGATAGTGGTGGACAGAAAGTAGATTATACTTTAGACAGCTAGATAAAATTATGTTTCTAGAATTACTCGCAGTTAACAATGAAAATCGAATTTCATTAATGCATTTGTTTTTTCAGCGACATGCAGGTATATATAACATTATTCATTAGTTCTGTCTTGAGTACCATCTTTTTGTTTTAGAAGATGAAACTGAATTTTTATTTCTCGAGACGAGCCGAAGAGTTTCCAGATTTTTCTTGATGACGTTGTTGGCCGTAATTTTAACACAACTTTTGAATCGAAGATTTTTCATCTTGTTTTTTAAATTTACCCATCTTAATCTTATTTGAAGTATCTTCTGTAGAAAAAGAAAAAGAAAACATTTAATTATATTTAGTTATGATTTCCATCTCGGCGTAGATCGCAAAAGAAGACAGTTTGTTCAGCTTTTGTGTTGTTTAATTAAATAATTTCTTTCCTTAACGTCAAGCTGACAGACCAAAAGATTTTTCAGGTTTCTGCCACAGTGTCTAGTATCAGTGTATATTTTGCATTCATAAATTATTAATCGTGGTTTTCTTTGTCGGTTTTCCCTTGCAACTCCCGTTCATAAAACTTTGTTTTTTTTTTAAACCTAATTTGTAACTTCTCAAAATTAAAAAAAAAACGAAACCGAAAAAAGCCAAGAAACCAGAAATTGTACAAACCAAAAACTGTTTAACTAGCCATTTCTGTATTATTTTCTGTCTTTTTATTTTCGACGAGAACATAAAGACCTGTGTTTTTGTTAGCAACAACAACTATTTACCCAGCAAACTGTAGCATCGCAGATTTGACGTGCAATGAGAGTGAAATCACGCAGTCGGACTTTGAAAAAGTCGAGTCGAGAATCATTTTATTTAGTTTTGAATTAATAGCTTTCGCGGGATCCATTATACGCAGTTTCGTATCACTCAGCATTAACCTCGTTCTGAACTTACATACGGGACATCGGCTAGCCATAGCTGCATTCATAATCTAATTTGAACATTTTGACTTCAATCTTGTTCCTGTAAATTGGTACTTGACCACGGTTTACTAACTTTACTGGATTCAAATCCTGTTATTACCTACTCATAAACTGAAATAAACTTAAGTATCTGGTGCTAATATAGTTAAGACAACTTGTGTTTGGCTGTAACAGTTGATAATTTAAATGGATGCTGTGAGCAAAATTACTTAGAACCAGTTTCCAGAAGATGTAGTTGCTAGCAAAGGGTAGCAATTGTCGCTGAAACGAGGCGTTAGACCTTTTAAAAATGAAAGTGAAAAAGATGTTAGTTTATTGCAAGGAAACTTGAAGTTCTTTTTCGAAACGAATTTAGTTGCGGTTTTTATGGGTGGACGGGCAGGGGATTCCATTGTGTTGGAAACGTTACAGTCCGTCTATGTGTTGGAAGGAACGGCACTCCTGTCCGTTACGTATGATAATAATAACAATAATAATATTATCTAGCGAACTAATCGCCCTTACTTGCAGTCATGGACTGAATTGCGAAGGTAGCAGCTCAACGAGGTCGGACCGAAAGCATGTTAAGGCGCATATTGCTGCCGCTATACGGTCCATGTATGACCTCGGAGCACAGCTCCAGAGCCAGATAGAATTAGCTGAGTGTCGATTTTGTTGAGGGAGGAAAACTGGAGAGCCTGGAGAAAAACCGTCGGAGTCAGATTGAGATCGACAAATCTCAGCCCACATGCGGAACCCAGAACTCGTTCCCGGGTCCACAGAGGTGGGAGGCACGAGCGCTAACCGCTCGACCATTCTGACTCCCCTAAATGCTTATGCTTTCTTACAATTGACTTGTCTTGTGTTCCTAGGAGGCTCTGGAGAAGCAAATGGTGAACCACCGTGAGGCGCACCAGAAACAACTGGCAAGTTTGCGAGATGAAATCGAAGAACAGCAGAGCTACATCGAACAACTGAAAGAGTAAGAATCGGTTATAAATCTGTTGTTTGCTGTGACAAATGGTTCTCGCAAATATAACCATGAAAGCTTTTTAGTGATCTTACCCTTTTGTTATTTTTATAATTCAAAAGATTTCCAGGAAACACTTACATTAGGAATCAATCACGAGTAAACGCTATAGAATACTAACCCTATTTGGTTTATAGAAAGCTCTTACAAGTGAGCGGGACTGCCCCCTCCCCTCCCCCTTCCTAGTAAATCTTAGACAATTCACGCTACTGTCATGAAACTAGAAGGACGTATGGTGCTCTCTTGGGCAATGAGATTAATAGTATATTATATGAAAAGTTGGGGTCGATTGATGCCACCAGGCTTCCAATTTGAATTTTGTGGTGTCCTTCCTGGATTTTTTACTGAACCACAAAATGGTCTGAAAGTTTCAGATTAAAGTCTAAAGCATGTCCATCGATGAATGAATGCTTCAGGCTTTTAATTCTCCAAAAACGGAACTCCTTGTCTGGGATAAGTGATATCTAGCTTTCTTCTGAACAGCTCCTAAAAGGCCGGCCATGTTTGTAACAAATCAAGTTAACGACTAGGTTGTTAAAGCCGTTGTCAATAGGTGGATTCATAGATTTTATGTAAAGCGCTTTCTCCTAATAATAGAATGTTTTAAACTTTTATTCGTTCAGGGCCAATCAGAAGCAAAGTTTGGCAGATGAACAACTCAAGGTATGATGATGATAATAATAATAATAATAATAATAATAATAATAATAATAATAATAATAATAATAATATCTAGCGAGCTAATCGC
>JAOBAT010139375.1:0-11689 GCA_026413305.1 Hydrozoanthus tunicans
TTGAACTGCTGCAAAAAGTCTGCCTACTGGGAAGTGCGAGAATTCTTAGAAGGGTTTTGGACATGTAAATTTGTATAGATACGAACTTTTTTAGCCTGTAGAGAGAAATATAGTGCATCCTAGGCCACGGGAAGTGACCCGATGTTCATGAAAAGCAACCAGCTGAAAGCTGCGAGATATCGAACATAATAATAATGGCAGCGAGTAAAGTGAACGTTTCGTAGGAGCTTCTCGCCAAGTGAGCGTTTCTACTCGAAAGACGGCCAAGTCTGGAGCGTTAACGCGGTCCTAGAAAGTAGTTTTTATACTTTTGCAACTTGTTGAAAGCTTTGCTGGAGCAAGGTAGCGTCTCTAGACGGGTTTTTTTTATATGATTGTTTAAGTTTACATGGAATTTGGAACTACGGCGAAATGGAGGGAGAATCGAACAACAGAACTGAGAGAATCAAGTGGACAGACGTAATGAATAATGACGTGCTGATGTGTAAGAAAAAGGCTAAAGCACTTCGAGACTCTGACAACCCGCCGCGGTATGAGAATGGACAACGGAAGAAGAGATATGTGCAACTTATGAAGGAGCTGTGGGATGAACTGCCGGGTTACGCGAGTCTTTCACTAACACCTCAAAATTTGCGGGATCAAGCGGCATACCTGGAAATGTCGTTGGGCAATGTATCGAACGCAATTTTACAATCTGTTGAACAGAGAGAGGATAGGCAAAATGTTGAGAACGACAGTGAAGGATCAGAGTTTGTGAATTTGCAAGAACAACACCAAGATGGCTATCAAGGCATAGATTTATATACGGATAGTACACAAAGTCATTTGAGCGAAACCGAATATGATCTGCTTGTTTCGGCGGAAAAGATTCTTTTGTCTGTCAATACCGGCATGGGCCAGTACGAAGGGCGTGAGTTTGACACTCGAGTCAAAGAGAAACCAAGCAGGGGTGACGTTGAAAAGATCAACAACGTTCTCAAGGAGCTGATGAGGTGTAAACAAGTATCCCCCTAGGGTAATCCTTTCAGCTACCTGTGGATCGCTAGTTGCGCCCTTTATGCTGTTGTTATGGCTTTTCTATTGTGGAAAAGATGGAAGAAAACACCTCAACCGAGTGGAGGCGCAAAAACCACCAGCGCGGAGAAAATGATGAAAGCTTATGAAAAGAAGGCAGGAGAGATCAGGAAAAATATATCAATTAAAAAACAGAGATTGAAAGGCTGAAAGGAAACAAAAAAGTCACGAAAAGAGGGAAAAGGAATCAGGCTTTGTTGTTAAAGGAGTGTAAGAAAATTTCACTTGCGGAACTAGTGAGTCTAATGGAAAAATATAAAACATCGTTAAGGAAACTCAAGAAAGGATTCTATAGACGAAAAAAAGCAAGAAAAAGTAAGTCTTTTAAACCGACAGTTTAAGACAGATCCTGGAAGAGTTTATGCAAAGATTAGGGAATTAAGTTCAGGTGATAATGATCGTCCCAAGTACGAAGATAACATCAGCTCGGAGAGGGACAGGAACACGTTTAGTGGTATTATTGAAGCAAGTGAGCTCTGGAAACAGCTTTGGGAAAGTGAAGGAAACAGCAATACATCAGCTGAGTGACTGACAGAGGTGAAAACAGCTTTTCACAACTGCGTTCCACCCCAGGTAGAGGAGAACTGGGTACTAGAGGTGAATAAAGCAGTTCGCTCCTTGAATAAGAAGAAAAACTGGAGTGCATCGGGTCCAGATAGGCTACCAACTACTGGTGGAAACGAGCTCACTCTCTGCACGAAGACATGACCATATGCTTTCAGGCAATCGCAGGCCTCTCGGAAGGATACCCTACGTGGTTTTCAGAAGGGAAAACGTCACTCATTCCCAAACCTGGTACCTTCACGAGTGATAATCAGAGACCAATCACCTGCCTAAACACTGTTTATAAATGGTTTACCTCGTGTCTCCTCAAGCCCTTGGATAGCCACCTAGACAAGTACAACCTTATGGAGGGTCAGCAGAGAGGAGCAAATTAAGGTTGCAGCGGGACAATGGACAATTTGTTGATAGACAGGATGTTGCGCTTGACTTCCAAAGAGGCAAGCGTAACTTAAGTGTTGCATGGATAGATGTGAAGAAAGCTTACGATTCGTGAGCTATGGATGGCTTATCGAGATGATAGACGTGCGTAAATTTCAATTGTGGATGAAGAGCGTTATTAAGAACTTGAGCGCAAGTTGGAATACGAGAATCTCATGTGTAACTGAGAGGGGAAATGAGAAGTCAGAGGTTATCCGTTTCAGGAAAGGCCTTCCTCAAGGGGATGCGCTCTGCCCAAGGCTATTCACTTTGTGTATGAACCCAGTTGCCTGGAAACTGAAAGCCACAGAGGGATACAAGTTGTCAAGGCGACTAACTAGTAAGATAACTGATCTTCTCTACATCGATGACTTAAGATATTCGCAGCGAACGAGATGAAGTTGAAGAGAGCGATGAGGGAGGCGAAGGTAGCTATGCAAGATATTGGTCTAGAATGGAACCCGAAGAAGTGTAGCATGGTGCATGTTAAGAGAGGAATGCAGGCAGATACATCAGAAGACCTAAGGCTAGACCAAGCGGCAGTTGTTTCAGCGTTAGAAGAGGGAGTGCAGTACAAGTTCCTCGGTGTTCTAAAAAGCCATAAACAAGAAGAGAAATTGGTGTTGCAGTGCGCAGCGAGGGTATATCTCCAGAGGATGTCAGTGATCTGGTCAAGCACGCTATCGGACTTTAACAAGGTAGTTGCTTTCAACCAATTTGCGCTACCAGTCCTTAGTTATCTGACGTGGACCCAATAACGGGGCACCTCGGGGATAGGGCAAATCGACAGAGAAGCGCGAAAGATCGTAGTTGAAGGAGGTGGGAAGCACCCGCTCTCCTCCACTGCGCTACTGTACCTCCCACGGGAAAGAGGAGGGCGCGGCCTACGCTCCATTGAGCAGGAATACAAGAGCACAAAGATCAAGGCGGCACTAAAGATCTACCGCAACACAGACCCAACCATCGAGTTAGCGCGAAAATTTGAGGAAAGAGCTGAAGGCAAAGGGCATTCATCTTTTCTGAAGGAGGCGAACAAGTTTTCCGAAAAGCTGGGCGTGGCTCTAAAGCTGGAGTCCCCCGAACCATCTTGCGAAAAGGACGAGGAAATTGTGACTGACAGCCAGAAGATCAAGCGAATCCTAAAGAAAGCACAGAAGGAACAGCTAACATCACGAAGAACGAAAAGTGGTTGGGAAAGCTTCTGAGGGAGGGATGGGAGGATGACAGTTTGAGTCAAAGCGGCTGCTTTGCCTGGTTGAACGATTGGACCACATGTTTCAGCCAGTCGCTGTCATGTCGTTATCGCACGACAGTATAACCTAATGGGATCACTTTCGTATATTTGACTGCCCTTGGCGTCGCACCGCACTCATTATCAAAATTTCAAAAACAAAACAGTCCTGCAAAATTTTGCAGCGAATTTATTGATAAAAAGCTGATTTAAAGCGGGGGAACTAGGCCCAGTCCTTATTGTTCACGTCCAGGATGGCGGAAGTGATAAACCTCAATCCACGAAGATTTAACCTCAAGATACGTGAAGTTTTGTTCAGAGTTCAAAACAGGATAACTTTTGTTTGACTTATCTAACCACAGATTGATTGTTTACGGATTTTTATCAATCTGTTCGGCTTTGCTGGCTAGAGGAAAAGGGTCTGAGAAATGTGTACTTGACGCGCGCGTACTAATGACTTTGGACAAGTGATTTGGTCAAGGGATTAACAGGTAAGATGAATATTACTTCCTAGCAATTATTATTGTTTTTAATTCACGCTATTTTGGCTAAGTTTACCTAATAAGACCACTGTGAAACAATCACGAGGTCTACGTCAGATCTTTTACAGTGGGTATCATATGCCTGCGAATTCTTACTTGTAACCATTCAAATATATAAAAATGGGGAAAATAAACATAATTTTGAAAGTTAACAGAGTCTTAGCTTCTGTTTGCATAATGTTATCTATTTCGAAGTAAGAATTACCAACCCATATTAAGTTCAATTTGGTGTCACTGATGGCAATGAGAGACCTCTTTGGCAGTTTTAGAGTATAAGTTTGCTGTATTTCCAGAAAATCATACGTATACTGGCTAAAACTTTCATCAGCAACAATTCACCTGCAAAAAGAGAGCATTATATCTAAGAAGTCCTATGTTATTGTATCATGCGTGGCCAATATTGCATTCTGGGCTACCCAGAGTTGACATTTAAACTCCCCCCCTAAAAATCCAGTAACTTTCATAAGTCCAAATTTTTCTCAACTGATATTGATAAATGAAGTGTCAAGGTACTCTCTGGTGTAGGTTTCAAAAAGATATAAGAGTGTAGGTAGAGATTATGATTTTTTGAAAAATGGCAAATTTGGGTCTTGAGTTTTACCATGAATTCGACCCAAATCTAACCCCAGACCTCTCTCAACCAAATGCCTTGACATCAAAGTTACATGCATAGAGTGAGAGGAGCATCATAGAGGTTTTCTATGATCAAACTCATTTTAGCACCAGAGCTTTCTATTGTGATTTTATAGCACTTCGTATAAACCTACTATATGGCAGGATTTCGGAGCTCCACTAAGACAAAAATAGGAACCCCCCCTGTAACTTTGGCACAAAAAATCAGAGAAGGAAACCAAAGCGGCTTTTACAATATCTCATTAAACCCAATTTCTGTGCCAAGTTTCAGCAAAATCGGTTGACCACCACTTAGGTCGCCTGGAACACTTTCTCAGACATGCAGAGCCTCTTTTAATCATAAGGAAAATCAACAAAGAGCTACACTTTTCACTAATGACCCGTAACTGGACAGAGTTCATTCCTACCTGAAAAGACAGAAAAATGTCTTTTAGAAGAATTTAGATACTTGAAGTAATACGATATTGGTTTAAACGCTGTCTTTTTTAGTGATCATTTAATAACATGCATTTAACATCAACTAACAAAACCGAACCCACGCTCTGTGGGGTGTCCCTAGCACAATCAGGGCTCCCGAGGGGGGGGGGGGGGAGGGCAGCACCAACAAATATTATAACAGATACATTATCCTTAATTAATCAAACTATTGAAACTCAGTAACAAAATGTTTCACCAGCTATATGCTGAATCCCAAAATGTTTTTTTTTGTTTAAGTTGTTGCGTTTTCAATAGTGCTCAATAGAGTTTGCAGCTCCATCTTAGATCGAACAGCGGTTAGCTGCAAACTTTGGTTTGCAAAGAGAAGCTAAAGCCAAGGAAAGTTCCATCTACCTTTCTCGCCGAAAAGAAACTTTAAACCCCAAAATTAAGACTTTGGTTATTCGAAAGGATGAGATGTCTGATCACTCATCATATTTGAACAACCGGTAACTCACGAAGTTTTTTACCCTCATGAGAATGGCTGTGAAGAAATTGTTCCTTGTACTGTGTTTTGGTTACTTTTGCTAAGTTCTCATCCTACGACCCACGCCACCTCGAAAACAGCCTACACGTTCTTTAAAGGTTAAATTAGAACAAGCAAGGGTTTATTGATTGTTTTTGTTAACACGATTAACAAGCCCTTAAAACGAGTCTATTGCTGTTGTTGCTGTTCTTGTTTGTTTATCGCGATTCCAATGCTTGACCATTTAGTGATAAAATCTTGTTTTCTTCCTGATGACCCTGTACCCATTGCGTGAACAAGGCAGACCCAAAAAGCTATAGAAAGAGTTTTTAGTGACAGTTTGCCGGCCAGTGGAAATGAATCCAATTGTTTAATAGTGTATAAAAAAACCTACATTACTTTAGGATTTGCACCAAGCAATATTGTTTTAACAATTATCAAATCAGAAATTTGTTTTGGTAAAAAATTTGGTTTTCTTCTGCTGCAGTACGTTCACTAGTGTCAAGCTCCTTTTCAAATAAAAAATACTTAAATAAATTTTTATTTCAACACAATCATAAATTATTTATTGTATTCATAGCTTGTTGTTATATTTCTTTCTTTATTGCTGGACAAGTTTTGGCACAAAGTAAAATATTGGTCTGCAAATAGTCTAGTTCACACTACACATCGAGCCAAGAAATTCTTTTAAGGTGAGCACTTTATTTCAATGAAGAAGGATTGTTGTTAAAAGAAAAACGCCAACAACTCAACGACAAAACATGCAATTCACCAGTTTCTCAATTAGGATTCAATCAGGCTGCCGATAAGCGACTGAATAGATCATTGCATAAACAAAAGATTCTTCAAAGCTCATGAATACGGAAATTGCATTCTAAAAGCATAAGGGAATTTGAATTTCCATCTTTTGAGCAACGAAAGCATAGAAGCTATAGAAACAATTCCGTTAGCATTAACCAAGCATTCTACTTGTTGCTTCACGCAGTTACACCAAGGTGAACGACAACAAATCCTGAGATGCAACTGAAGGCATACTACGGTCAGTGAAAGTTTACAACACAATTTCTAGAGCTCATACAGTAAATAACTTTTTACTGTTAGTAAAAGAATACAAAGCAATTCAAGTGATCAAGCAGTGAATCGACCGATCGATTCATACTATCGATGACACCAGAATGGCTTCACAGCCCAAACTTTCCAACTTATGGGATTCTACCACTAGGAAACTACTAAACAGTATTGAAACTGCTTTAGGAGAAAGCACAGCAGCAAGTGAGAACAAACTGATATTTGGAAGTATTTTGCTAGTAGCGTCCATTACTACTGCTGTGGCTAATGGAATTGTGATTTTGTTAACCCTAAAAGATCCCTTGAGGAATCTCCGAGGAACACCTTCCAATTACTTGGTTATGTGTTTAGCTTGTGCAGACTTTGCAATAGGAGCAATCCAAGAACTCTTGCATGGGGTCTGGCTGGCGTACCATACCGTGTATAAGGTCTACCCATTTCCCATCTCAGTTGTTTTCACACTGCGGACTTTGTTGGTGACAACTTCCATGAGCACATTGCTAGCGCTCAGTATCGACCGCATGATCGCCGTGAGATCTCCTCTGCGCTACAAGAATGCCGTCACGGCAAGAAAAGCCCGAATTGCAGTGTTTTGCGTCTGGTTCTACGGCATTAGCATTGCAACCTTTTATAGAAGTTTATTTCCAATTAACTTTTTTCTCACCAATACGGTTTTTCTCGTCAGTATTTTGCTTTCTTTGGTTGTTATAGTGGCAATGTATTTCATCCTTACGGGGTCCATCCGCAGACAATCTTCCTACCTCAAGGGACTTAACGAAACTCAAAACGCCCCGAGGCGTGCAATTCAAAGACAGAAAAAAGTAACGAAGACAGTAATTCTTATCCTTACGGCTTTTCAGGTTTGTTTTCTGCCTTGGGTTTTGTGCTTTTTCCTTTTTAGTTTATGTGGGTCGTGTAATTTCCGAGTTCTTGCCATAGCAATTCCGTACGCTCCTTGCTTCATGTACCTCAGTTCACTGGCGAACCCTTTTATTTATGCTTTTTACCTTCCAAAGTACAAACAAGCGTTTAAGTATTACTCTCAAAAGTTTGCACGCCGTTCTCGTCGCTCGTCTGAAGGAAGAAGTCAGAAAGGGACAAGACACACAGAAAGCCCAAAGTTTATTATCTTAAAACGCTACCAAGCGGTGTTTCCTCCATCGTAGTCTCATTTTAATGCTATCCTGTGACTGTTACGATTCAGGAAGAAACGTCACCAACAGCGGGAAACTAAAGAACTGTCCGTTTTATAAAGTCACTAAAACACTGAAGTACTTCAGGTTTTTTTTCGCAAACAGTGCTAGAACACGAGTTGCATTGTTGATTTCTTCTTTGCTTGTAAACCAGCCATCTGCTTTCGTATACTGCTTGCAAACTCAGAGAGATGAACCTGGTATGCCGAGTCAGGTTTCGTCAACTCAAAAAATTTCTGTCAAAAGCGATTTTAAGTGTGCGGTTGTTTCATGTGTTTGGTTCGGAAAACAATACTGTAAATTTAAAGATTTCAACAAATGTTTAACACGTTCTTTTAATGCGCTCTAACAACATAAACCCCGAAGATGCTTGTACATATGAAAGCCGTAAAAAATGCGGTTTTATTGCTTCTGCTTTCCGTAAAAAACACTTCAATCAATTTCATCTCAAGCCGAAAGTTAGAGAGAGTTGTGACGAATATATGTATATTTCATTTTGTTTATTGAACGTTTTAAAATGATTTCTTTAATAATTAAACTAGATGCACTCGTGAAAAACTCACTTATTGGTCCAGTTCAATAAATAGTGCTCCAAAAAATCGAAAAGGCTTTCTTGTCACAAAAGCGTTCAAAAAATTCTAAATGAAAACTGAAAACCGAGAACCGATTTGAAGTCGAACTTAAAGTCTAATTAACCCGACTAAAATAAATGGGTTTTAAATTGTTTGCTCGAAAGAGTTTAGCAGCTGTTATCAAGTTTAGTTCCGAGATCAATTCTCTATGTGGCACTTGACATCAAACAACTCTAATGAAGTTTTATTATACTCTAAATTACAAGTTATGTTGATACAACACCAACATGAGATATTCCACCCGTAATTTACATTTTACAGACCGGCCAAAAACAAAATGACGACTATTTTATAGAAGAATCGAAGTGGTTGTTTGGGCGTGCACTGGGTATCCCCTTCTTGTTTGTTCTTGCTATGGTTGCTTAAAATTTTACAACATTATAGTTAGTGCAAAATATACTCAATATCAGTTATAAAAAGAAAAAAGGACCCTTAAATCGTATGCTAACTTAATGTTAGCCATAGAGTTAGAATTGAATTTTAATTAACTTTAGGTACATTGTGCTTATCTCTACGGAACTATAGCCAAGTACCTTTTACAAAACCATAAAAGAAAGAAAAATAGAAAGAAATAGAAAAAAAAGTTGAAACAGTTAGAAACAATTCTGCCCCGGTGCCCAATATAATATCAACTGCCAACTGGTCAAACCAGTCGACTTCAAGCTTCGTGGACAGAACGAAAAACATCTTGTAACAACAACGACATGAAGTTGCAATTTTCAATGACACTTATCCAGTCGAAGAAAGCAATTCCTTCTCAAAGATAGTAAACTAAATTCTCGTTCATTTTGAAAGCAGAGACTAAACAACTTTAAAATGAACAAAGTTAGTGCAAAGGCATGGCCTCGTAGTCAGTTACTCTTTACTGTATATGATAATGGCATACGGTTTGCTCTCTCTTGTATATTTTCAAAATTGTTTTATACTCCTAAAAAACCTGCAACTTTAACATCCGCAAAGTAATCATTAAGAACCACGAGAGATTGTTGGTCAAGCGTGACTATGGCTGCGGAGCTTCGACGCTGTGAAACATAAACGTCTACGTTTTCCCACCATTCCCTTGTGCCTTGTGGTGCTTGTAAGAGCCTTGTTCTGTTTTGCCTTTTGAAGTCTGATAATCTCTTGTTTATTTCACGGATCTTTTTACTGGATTTGCTTTGCCGAGCCGTTCTTGATCTAGTTAAGGGAAGGATTTAAGGGAAACGAATTATATTCATGTTCCCGACTGCATATCGAAACTGATCGATATCCATGCTAGTGATTTCCCATTGACTGAGATGCTACACACAGTTTAATTTTCATCGACAAAATATTGTTTGAACAGTACAGTCTGCGGTACATTGATGTTTGTGAAATTCGTGCAACTGAAATGCTATTCACATTCTTGCAAAACAACAAGATTGAAAAAGAGAACTCTCTCCTGGCTTGAAAACAGACTGGGACTAGTGTCTATACGATGGACTGCGCACGCTCCACATGAGGTAAACCAAGACGACGTCGAAGGAATGCTGGAAGGATGATAAAGGATGATAAGGGATGCTGAAGGATTATAAAGGCAGCTATAGGATGCTAAAGTATGTACACTTTGGATTTCGCGTGAGCTTTGAGCCCCGCAACTTCTTGTGGGTACGGAAACTTTGAGCTCTATCTAGACAAATTTAAGGTAGTTCTCCAATTTTGCATAGCGCATCTTTACCGCGCATATTAAAAGTTTAAATTGTTTACACACTTTTTTCATATTCTAATGAATGTTGAGCTCTCGATGGCATATCAAAAAATGTAATGCAAAAAAGTAGTTTTCCTCGTAGTATATGGGGCTTTTTAAACTCGTTCCAGTCTTCCCTCGGAAATGGGGTAAAAAAGCACATGTTTTGCCAGTTTCTTAGAGTTTCTCCTAAACAAGTATGAGTACCCCACAATATTTTTTCGTCGATTAATCAAATTTCAACAGGACTCTCTAAAGAGAAAAAAATAGGAAAAATCTGAGTGTTGCAAGTGTAGAAAAATATAAAATACATAGACAAGAGTACGCTGTTTTTTGAGGTATTAGAAGCATAGTCACAACAAAAGCACACGAAAATGCCTCCTTACCAAAAATGTTTTTGCTGAAAATCGCAAAAAAAAATAATTCTCCTAATCCAGAAGAACTATTTATGTTACCTTCCTTTATTTCCCTTACGCTCCTCGATGTTATCTTGGTTGGCCACATGAGGAATCTATATAATTTCAAGCTTACAACAACAGAAAAACAGCTCTGGAGGGGTGTTTGTATCAATCATATCTCAAAAGTTAACATGGGCACACCTCTTTTTTATTCCAATTTTGCAGTTTACATAAAATATAATTGACAAATGAGGAAAGTTTGACAAAAATCTAAGCGCAGGTGCTATTTTAATGGAATGACCTTAAGAATTGTTTCATACAGCACTAAAGATCAGAGTTAGAGCGGCTGTCCGCCAATCGTCTAGAGGTTACGAGCCTTGTTCTGATGTTCTTTCCTGTTACTTTTTCGAGCTCAAGGAGGCAGCGATTACTGTTGGGTATTGCAAGAACTTTTCCATCCCTTCTCTTGTTTGAGAGAGATCAGACTGAAATGTTGTATCTTTATTTCTGAATAGTTCACGAATACAATCAGTGATGTAACAATAATTGATTGAGAGGTGATTGACAGGTGGTTGAATGTTGAGAGGTGATTGACAGGTGGTTAAATGTTGAGAGGTGATTGACAGGTGAGAGGTGATTGACAGGTGGTTGAATGTTGAGAGGTGATTGACAGGTGAGAGGTGATTGACAGGTGGTTAAATGTTGAGAGGTGATTGACAGGTGAGAGGTGATTGACAGGTGGTTGAATGTTGAGAGGTGATTGACAGGTGAGAGGTGATTGACAGGTGGTTGAATGTTGAGAGGTGATGGACAGGTGATTGACAGGTGAGAGGTGATTGACAGGTGGTTAAATGTTGAGAGGTGATTGACAATTGAGAGGTGATTGACAGGTGGTTGAATGTCTATCAAAGATTGTCCATGTGACATCTTGACCGCGTCTCCTTTTCTGTTCTTTTGTAGTGAGACATAGAAATTGATAGAAAGCTATCGAAGATGAAACGCAAAACTCTCCTAAACTGGTAACAGGAAAAGTACGGGTTCAAGTTGGGAGAATTCAGCATTTGGCGTGTTTGGGGCTGAAAGCTGAAAAAACAAACTTTTGTAACTTCTCTTCTTTTATTATATTTTCGTTTAATTTCTTATCATCATGTATGTCCACTGTTGATATCTACCTATTGTTTTATTGCATACAGAGTAAAATGATGTAGAACATATATATATATATATATTTGTATAAAATGTGGACGCAGACTTGCAACTCCTTGAATCCCTTTATTACTTTTAAAACA
>JAOBAT010139386.1:0-11689 GCA_026413305.1 Hydrozoanthus tunicans
GGAAAAAAAATACTCTAACAAAGCCGAGAAGTCACTCGAACTCCGTTGTTCTGACAGCAAGTAAAATATTTTCATCCAACAACGCCTCGTTTTCATGTTTGACCGTGCGCTCGTCCCAGGACGGCCGCCATTTGTGAATAAGGTGTATGAATTAATTATACTGCTGTGAGCCATCCAGATTGCTTAGATTGACTGTGGTTTCAAAATGGATGTAATAACCAGATAGATAGATAGTTTATTAATTAAGAACTTGTAGCCAAAGACTGAAATGGACTAACTTTACAAGCAAATATGATAAAAATTATATGCACAATAAAAAATTAGACTAGTAAACTCATTCTCGTGGACTATAAAATCTTGAATCAAAATTGATAAAACCATTTCGGCAGCGCTTTGTTAAACATTTAGAAACGGCGAGTTTCCTCTTACTTCTAAAATTGTAGTTACGTTCGTATTCTAGGTAAAAGACTATGGAGTCTATGATCATCGTTCGATTAGGACGTGACAAGTTCTTGATGTTTTGCAAGTCCGAATATACAAATTTCTCAATGCCATTGTGCGAATAGGTTGCCTGATACTCACAAGAATGAGGTTGACACGAAAAGCGTTATCCATTTTTCGCAAACGGTTCTAGGATCTTCTTGATGTTTTGCAAGTCCGAATATACAAGTTTCGCTTTCAGTTATTGTGCGAATTTGATGCCTTATGTTCACAAGTATGAGGTTGACACAAAAATGTATTTAATGGTTCTTGTAAGAAAAAAGTAAACGTGTAATAGCCATTTGACATTATTTCTTGGACCCTTAGTTACCCCGCATTAATTAGCTTCCACATACTTGTTTGTATTGTGTTGTTTACCGAATGATTTTTGTAAACACATTTGCATATCTTTGCGTTGCGCTTTTTCCATGAAAATAAAAGCCTAAATTTCAAGACGTCGCTATGGTCCCTGAATCATTATAACTTTGCGAACAATAAGAAAAATTGGTATATAGAGGGAACTTTGGCTGAAACCTGAAAATTTTAATGTTAACAACTGAAATCACTGGCAAAGCTAAGAATCGTGAGCCTCTGTATCTTATAAAAATTTGTCATTGAAAGCATGAACTAGTGGAATAACTACTATATCAAAACTTTTAGAAAGGATTCAACGCCTGGGAAACATTTTCAAAATCTTTAGTTTTTAATTTGATTCTTCCGCTTTACGATAGAATTTCAGATCTGTATAACTGTTCAGTACTGCCCGTCAAGTAGCTGACGTTTTTATTTTATCTAACTTTAATGTCATAAACGATAGTATTGTTTCTTTTTTGGGGGTTGGATTTTTTCTCTTTGGCAGGACATAGTAAGTTGTGACTACGTATACTTGCATTTCATAGCGTGAATTAAAAAAGGCCTTTTTCATTGAGCTAGTAGTACAACTTGTGATATGGTGTTGTGTTACTTAAGTCGCATGCAATCAGGATTTTTCTGGTTAGATAAACAGAGTGTGTGAGGTTTGTACACAGGAAGTCAAACGTTTCTCATGAAGTATCCAGCGACCTTTTCCACGTCTTCACTTTTGCTACTGGTGAGCGCATCTGCTGGACTACGTTTTGTTAAGAGCAAATCTCCTACAAATATCATAAAGTTAGAAGAAACGGGACAACTGGCCATCTATAAGACTAAAAGGTATAACGTACTCAAACTCGTTAATTTTGTTTTGAGTTACATATTTGCAAGCGGTGCTGTAGAGAGAAAGGAGAAATATTTGCTATGAGTAACTTAAGTCGGTGCGCAGTGGCCGAGCGGCTTGCGTGTCCGGCTCGTACTCCTAAAGGGCCGCAAGTCTCAGTTGTGTTTATACTCAGTTGTAAAAACGATGAGCACAAACTTCTGCCGGGGGTTAACCTGCGATGGGTTAGTTTATTGTCGAGGATGGGTCAAAGAATCTCAAAGAATTTGGCTGGTAGATTTGTTTAGTTGGTCTTCACTGTAACTTCGGAAACCCGAAACTTCACTTAAATAATTTATGTTACATACAGTTTGTTTAAACATTTTTGCTTTTTGTCCCAATTCACCAGCGAAATCATAATGTTGTTTTTTTTTTATCTTTTCACCAGAATGTTTAAAATGAAGATTATCTTTGCTATGCTGCCTTTGATCCTTGTGGATCAGATCAAGGTAAGATTATAGAGTCAGTAATTAATGTTTTATGAAACGAAACGTTGCGTTCTTGAAACAGAACACCAAAAATTTGATAACCTGTATACTAAATCAAAAGTAGGTCCCCTTAGGTACATGGTCGGACATTAAGGATTACCAACGTTTGGTCTTGGCTTTGGCTTCTAATATCTTTGTATCCACAAAACTTTCATTTTGGCAAAACCTGCTTCTAAAGCGATTTTTTCAAAATTCTTATTTAAAAGCTGTAACATACAGAAAACAAATAAATATCAACAAGTTAGTAAGTAAAAAAAAATTACAAGAAATAATCTGTGCGGATTTCTGTTTTCATGGGAAAAAAATTGCAAAAGACATGACCTGTTAAATCGAGCGTGAAACCACATACTTGCGCCTTTTTTTGCGCACCTTAACTTCAAAAACAAGTTACTAATTCAATAAAGAACAACACAGTAGGCAAAACCGAAATTATTCATGTTTTTCAAATTATAAATTTGGGTGGCTATTAGATACGTCCTCCCGAAAATGAATGCAAAACCTTTTGTTCTTAATTAAGCACTAACGAGTCCGCGCAGAGCTAGCGTTAGTCAATTAATGTATCAGAAATCGAGACAAAGCTAGAACATAACACCTAAAAATGAATTAAGAAGGCATACCAAAATATTTTGATTTAGCTGGGGCTGAAATAACTGAGTGTGATTAAGCTGATTTATATTTAATTTTGACATTGTTTGATATGCATTAATTCCACACACCCGAAATCGAACCAACTTAACTTTTTTATTATGAAATATAAACCATGATTGGTTTTATTTCGCTTTTTCTTGTAGTTTGTATAACTCAAAATTGAGCAACTTTAACTACAGTATCAAATCAAAACAATATCACCGCACTTAGCAGCGCAATCTAGAAAATCCTTAAGCTCTTTCAATTTTCACGTTCCCTATGTAAATAACTTAAGGACATAAAGATTTGGATTTTACGAGGCGAAAATAACCTTGATGATGACTAAAAGTCGAAAACGTAATTTTTTATTTGTACAGCCTAAACGATGTTAGTAAAATCATACTAGTGGTCTATCATGAATGCTGCATGCTGATTGGCTACGCTACTCATAGGCTATTAGTGATACCCTACGAGTAGCAATTGCGCGTGATAATATTTGTCGTTAACATTAAAAAATTAATTTTAGAGCTTGTAAAAAAACATTTTTTACTTCTGATTTTTGACCAATTAGTATGATTTTACTAAAACAATTATTCCTCTTGCCCTCATGGGCTAGTAGCCAAATAGCCCATTCGCCCTGCGGCCTCATGGGCTATTGACTTTTAGCCAATTCGGGCTCGAGGGATAATTGTTAATTATCCTTTTACCTTTTGAAGCAAATATATGTGGGAAAAATTTTCGTCGTAAAGAAAGGAGGTAGGATAATTGGAATAAAAAACAGTGCCATTTGGAGTAACTGTAGTTTTTCTTTTGAATTTAGGCGCCTAAAGTCTGAACCTCTTTGAAAAAGTTTTCAAATATTTATTTGCAAAAGCATGGCACCGTTTGGGCGGACTAGAGTGCTACTTGATTCAGCCTACAGTTGATGTCAGTGCACTTGTTTTATTTTTTTAGATGAAGATATTTATATGGAATCGATTGCCTCTAGAACACAGATTAGTAGGACGAATCAGTTTGTATTATAAAAAAGATGATTATTTCTTACAGAGAATTTGTAAAGTGCTACTGAACCGATGACTCAGCCCGTGCCGCTCTCAAATTAACTACATGGGGCCGGGATGAGCCCAATGGGTTTCTTTCATTGTTTAACAACTAAAGTATTCGATTGATTTTTGAGTGTGTTTTGCCTATGTTTGGCTCGATGTACCTAGTATTGGTTGTCCCGAGTTGATTTATTGACGTCATACGGTGACTCGCAACTTTGTAATGGCGGACAGATTTTTTACTCAGTTCATTGGGAAAATAGAGACACTCGCAGAGCTCCTAAACAATTTTTTTAGGATTGTCAGCTCTCTTTGTACTCTGTACATTGGTTTTTAAAATGCGAACGAGAGGAGAAAACTTAACACATACCTAAACCCCATTAAGATATATCTTAAATTCTAACAGTCTGATCACACGGGTGTCTAACCTTTTTTTATCTGAATAAATTTTTTCAACAAGGCATCGCAATCAACCTCTTACTGTTCCCGAGGGCCTCCTGGTATTCCAGGAAATAATGGCCATAATGGCCGCAACGGAGTTACTGGTCGAGATGGTGCCAAAGGAGAAAAGGGAGAGCGCGGTCAACAGGGTCCACCAGGTACTGGATCGAAGGGAGAGAAAGGCTCTCCAGTAGTGCCTGGACAATATACTCTCAACTGGAAACAGTGTGCTTGGAAAAAGGAAGACTCGAAAGATATTGGTTTTCTTCAGGTTGGAACTAAATTAAATTTCATGTTTTGAAAAGTTTTAGTTACTGATTTTGGATAAATAAAACAGCCAATTTTTTAGTTTTTAGAACATTTGTTTATTTCCAATCCTTTTTTGTTCATATTTTCAAACTCATGTTCATGTTTTTACTTTACTTTTACTTTTATTTTTGTGCACACAGGATTGTTCGTTCCTCAAGAAAGAAGATGCAACCGCTTTTCGAGTTGTCTACCAAGGTAACTTCTATCTTGGATGCAGCAACTGTTGTAAGAGATGGTTCATTACTATCAACGGTGCAGAGTGCAACCGGCCGTGTTACCTATTGACGCCGTTTTATGGGTACCCTCTACAAAGAACAATCTCCACAGACCTGGGTCAATCGAAGGCTTCTGTGAAAACATTCACAAAGGAATGATCCGAGTTGCAATAAACATCGGGCATTGTCCTGGGTACGGGAACTCAAACGGTCATACCGGGTGGAATTCTGTGTCCCGTTTAATCATCGAGGAAGTACCAAGACCGCAATGAAAACTTGAATGAGATCAAACTTTCAACATTCATGTAGTATTTATCAATATTGTTTTTTAAAGTAGCTTTTTTTTTCTAACGATCTACTTAGGCTGATTTAACAAATCGTTAACAATTCATAATTTTGAAGAGGTTTCAATTGTATCATTGCAATATAAGTTAATTAGAAAACAAGTTTAACCATCTTCAAATAATACAAAAGACTAACGTTCCTCATAGTTTTTAGCCCCCTTTTTAAAAAGCATTCCTCTAGGATAAGCCCTCCGTCTCAACTAAGCCCCCCGTCTCTACTAATCCCCCGTTTCTAATAAGCCCCACTTCTCTAATAAGCCCCCGTCTCAATTAAGAGCCCCGTCTCTAATAAGCCCCCCGTCTGTACTAAGCCCCCCGTCTGTACTAAGCCCCCCGTTTCTGATAAGCCCCCCGTCTATAATAAGCCCCCCGTCTCTAATACGCCCCCGTCTCTATTAAGAATCCCGTCTCTAATAATCCCCCCGTCTCTACTAAGCCCCCCGTCTCTACTAAGCCCCCCGTCTCTAATAAGCTCCCCATTTCTAATAAGCCCCCCGTCTCTAATAAGCTCCCGGTCTCGAATAAGCCCCTGTCCCTATTAAGAGCCCTTTGTCTAATAAGCCCTCGGTCTCTAATAAGCCCCCCCGTTTTTAATAAGGCTCCCGTCTTTAATAAGAGCCCCCTCTCTAATAAACCCCCGTCTCTATTAAGCCCCCGCCTCTAATAAGTCCCACAATTAGGTACTTTTAAGTAGGCTATAGCAATGTACATAAAGTTGTGAACCATGCCAATAAAGCAAATTTTTAGACCCCCTCTGTAATAAGCCCCACGTCTTAAGTTTCAAACTTTAAGTAAGTTCCCTGTTCATATAAGCCCCCCTCTCTAACAAGCCCTCCTGTCTAATATGTAAGCCCCCGTCTCTACTAAGAGCCCCGTCTCTAAAAAGTCCCCATCTCTAAAAAGAGCCCCGTTTTTATTAAACTCCCCGTTGGTAATAAGCCCCCGTCTCTAATAAGACCCCTTTTCTTACACGAGTCCCCTCTCTAATAAACCCCCGTCTCTATTAACCCCCCCCCCTCAAATTTATACCTTACATATTAAGATCCCCTCTGTAATAAATCCCACGTCCAAAGTTTCAAACTTTAAATAAGTTCCCTGTTCTAATAAGCCCCACTATCTAACAAGTTCTCGGTCTATATCAAGCCCACTCTCAAATATGCCCTCGTCTCTATTAGGCCCCACTCTCTAATAGGTCCTTCTCTCTAATATGCCCCCGTCTCTAGGAAGTCCCCGATCTCTAATAAGTCCCCCGTCTCAAGTGAGTCCCCCTCACTAAGAAGCCCCTCTCTAAATAGCCCCCGTCTGTAATAAGCCCTCTCTCTAATAAGCCCCTTGTCTCTAATAAGCTCCCCAATCCAATAAGCCCCTGTCTCTTTTAAGCCCCCCTCCCTAATGAGCCCCCTTTCTAAAAAGCCCCCCTTTCTAAAAACAGAGTTTTTGTCTTAAACTATTTACAAATCCTTCTCTAATAAGCCCCCTTATTAAAAACAAGCCCCTCGTTTGGAAGGTCTAAAAACTAAAAAACTTGCCCGGGGGCTTAGATTGTGTTTGGTAACCAAAGTGGCAGGCTGGCGCCTAGGCCAATGGTACGTGTGTATGCTCTTTAATTAAGTCGACAAGGAAACTTCACAAAAAACATCGCTGCAATGAACCAAGTGAAGTTCGTCTTTAAATCAGTGCTGCTATTTTTAAATTTTAATGCGTATACTAAATTCAAACTGCGTATAAAGAAGAACCCTAAATGATTCGAATTCCAACCAAGTGGAAAAGTCCAATCTTCCCAGAAAAGATGGAAAGAGCAAATCAAGTTAACCCAAACGCTGTTCTTTAAATGCTCATTAGACCGGCGCTTATCTCCGGTTTCCATAGTGCCAAGCGGATGAGAGTTTTAATCTTACTCCCTCTGGACAGGTCACTGAACATTCGCAGGGTAGTCTCCAGCAGAAGCTGTTGCTCATTTGTACGATTCGACCAAAACAAGTCGGGTAAAGTGTCTTGTTCAAGGAAACAACACAGTGGTCTGACTCGCGAGCCTAGAACTACGAGTCAAACACGCTAACTGCTCGGCCACTGCACCGCCGACAAACGCCGTTCCTTGAACCCCGCTAACCCACAAAAAACAAGTTGCATGAGCCCTCATGGCGAAGCACCGAATATTTTCTTTCGTCACAGGGCCTTAGCAAGACTTTTAAAACTGGGGGGAATGGTGGAAATTGAAAGTTAGTTTTTCTGAAACGTCTTTCCAGCGTTTTAAACGCCATTGGAAACAAAACCAGAGTGTTTAAAATTAGTAAAAAAAAATCCGTTTTTCTCAGATTTGGGGCAATTTGCTGAACGTGACATCTTTCTTTACATCGATTAAATTATTTTTTCTCTTAAAATGTAAAATGAGGATGAACCAAAAACAGCAAACGCCAGCAAAATATAAGTTTGGCCTTGGGTGTTGCGCACATGTACCGTATTCTGCATCATCACAATTAAAGGCATTTCAAAAAACCACCGCCTCGATAATAAAACGCAATACTTATTCTTGAGAAGATAAGTTCCATGTTGCCGCCTTTAATTGGATGCTAAGAAATTTTTCTTAACCTTTTATCTAGGCCTTCACACACAACTTTTTTTTTGATTAGCAAAACTTAGCGCATCTTAAGTCTCACTTAAGGGTCTGTTTTTTTTTCAAAAATGCAGACAACTGACGGACAAACTCGTGGACCAATCTTTACGCTGACATGGTCGGTAACTACCGCTTTCTATGAAGTAGTAGTATAGTAAACTGGGGGAAAAAACTGGTGGATAGGCAAGGGCCCCCCCCGGCCCCTCCCCTTGCTACGGCCCTGCCGTCAAAAGATTTCGACGTTCTAAATATTTGAGCCTCAATACCACAAGGAGTCCATACAACAGTGTTCTTTGAAAGATTGTTCTTATAAAAAAAGTGTGAAAGATTTTAACCTTGTTTCATGCGTTTTTGTTGAGTTCAACGAGACGATATGAGGACACTTCTATGCATTTTCCAGTCAAACAGATTACTCACGAGTTCACCTCGATTTTGACTATGTCAATACAGAACTAGAAAAACTAACAGTTGCTTTTACCATGGATCATCTTTTACGATTCATGTGTTACTGAAACTTCTTTTAAGAAGACTGTTCAGAGTTCTCCTCGTATCGTCTCTTCAAAAAGAATACAAAATGGTGCTAGCAACTATTTTGTGGGTTACACGTCCAACACGCTATGGCGTCATAAAAATTGCTAGAATTAATTTTACACTCTCAAACACTGTGTGCATTTGTAAACGTTGCTACAACGAACATATAAACAATGCATAAATCTCCATGACGTATTTGTTTTGACGTTAATAACTTTTTGTTGCATGTTTTTCCGGTCCACGACCTTTTACAATCATTCATTACGTGACAAAGCGCTCTTCAAGGAGTCAGATAAACAAAAGCCTCATAATTTGCATTAAGGAATCACGAATGCATGGAGAGATTGTACGTGTTCTTGTGCTTTCATAACATCTCATACAGCCAACCATAGCCAGGATTTTAAACCTTGCTTGTTTAATTTTTTAATCTGTGCAACCGAAAGTTACACAGTTTCAACTGAAACGAGCGAAGCCGGTCCATCCAAGCACTGGCAGAACCGACACAAGCTCGTTAATGGCGTCTGAAACGGCTATTTCACAAATTCAACTAAATGGCAATGCAGATAAGGACGACAAAACTCGCAGCATGGAAAACCTTAAGCCGAAAGGTTCGCCTTTTACCCATAGCAAGAGACCTCATGGCGTCCGAGAAGTAATCAAGATGTATTCACTGTATCAGCATCACGAACCAGCGTCTTCTCTAAGTAAGCTAGTGTATGATGGAGATGCCCGACGTGTTAAAGCTTGCCTTGGTGAAATAAAGACTGATGAATTGGATGCTGTTGATAGGAACGGCTTCTCGGCGCTCCATTATGCCGCACAGCTCAACCGTGTGGAGATTCTGAACATGTTGCTCAACTCTGGAGCGACAGTTGATATTCAGGGTGAAAGTGCTTTGACTCCTCTGCACGTAGCCTGCAGGTATGCTCAATAATTAACCATTTTAAGATGAGATTTTGAGTATCAAACCCCGGAACATTGTAAAACTCTCAATAATTTCGCTCGAAACGTCATATATTAATTAAACCCTAAGCCTGACCCGACGGCGAAGATTTTGTAAATCAAGGTTTTAAACTGATCTTAAGGCTTTTGTACTTGGTCGCTGACGTTCTGAAAAGTGCTCTTAAAACTTGTTCGCATTGTTTACTATTAGTCTAGGATGAGTTAAATAAATGATCATGTTTCAGAAGTTAAAAGAAGAAAGGTTTCGCAAGGTTTACATAAGAACAATCAAAATACATGAGTCCTTATACCTAGACTATATTTAAACTTTTAAAGTTCTTTCAGATTCAAATTTTTATGGCGGTATCTCTTGATATCTGGCTATCTTGCTCAGTGAAAATACAAAAATTAGTCATGTAAGTTTACGAATCGAAGTATATAAACAAATCTCTTTAAGTCTTTTGTCTTTGACCGATATTTTATTCATGTTTTAGAATTTCGCCGTCTTCTTGGCAAACACAAGTCGGTCGTTAGTTTGCAACAAATTACAAGCTAAAAAGTGTTCAGGTTGACAAACAAACCGATTTGCCGGTTTGCATGGCTATTTAGAATTGTGCTTTGTGGTACAGTCGCTCATTCGTAATATTGTATCAAACAAGGATCATATATTCCCCAGTAAACTTATCGTGAGTTAAAATGTCATTAAGCTGTTTAACAACTGCTGTTGAAATATCCTTTGTCTATGAACATAGGCCAATAATCTTTGTGAATTTATTAGCTACAGCTCGAAATTGAAATTAAAACAAAAACAACGAAATTAATAACGTATTAGGGTTACATATTATTTTTATCTAATCTTCAATATCTAAAACATTCACTCATTGTTCACCCCGTTATAGTCCATGACTTTGTCCTATACCCTTTGGATTTTACCGTTTCATCATTAACATACCGTTAAAAATTTGCATACTTTTCTCATTTTTTCACTCTGATGACGCAGCAGACGGCGAAAGGTCAGTTATTCATTTTTAGTGAAATATAACACAATAGACACAACCTCATTTAAGCAACTTTTAATGGTTATATTTTAACCATGCTACTGAAGGACAACTTCCTCAGATTGGTTAACCTTAGGTATAAACGTATGTATCCCCTTACGAAATGTAGGCAATTACTTACATATGTGTCCTCTTTTTTTATTCTGAACCATTATAGGTATACAAGCGAACAAACAGTTTACACGTTGCTTACAAAAGGATCCGACCCTAGTCTCAAGACAAAAGAAGGTTTCACTGCCCTGCATTACGCTGCTCGTACAGGCAGTATTGCCATAATGCGAGCGCTACTGCAGAAGAAAGGCTCGATGGTAAACGCGCGTGACGTACGGGGCGCTACTCCTCTTCATGACGCATGCGCACGTGGCCATCTTGACTTGTGTGTACTTCTGATACAAAATGATGCTGCCATAAGCGCGCGCACTGTTGAGGGTGCAACACCGCTGCACGTGTCATCATGTAACGGGGACTATCCTTTGGTAGAATTATTGGTTCAGAAAGGTAAGTTAGGCGTGTTTAAAATCCCGTGCTACAGTCGTGCTAAAGCTTGCTAAAATCACCTGAACGAAGAAAATCCCACTTCAGCACGCCTTTGGAACGGCGTTTGAAACCAACACGCGCCCACGACAAGCTGACCTGTACTAATGCGGTTACGCGACCTTTACTCGAGCTAGTTGGGGTTTAAAATGTTTCAGACACCACGTGCTTAGCTCATTCCAGAGTCGAGCTAGCTTAGCACGACTGTAGCACGGCACTTTAAACCAACCGGCACCATAGTTCTGTAGCGCGATGAGTTGACCCGCGCTCCACTCCATCGCACTTAACTCGTACCAAAGGCAAAGATGGAGGGGAGATTGACGTCTAAAACCAAGTCGTGTATAACAGTTGAACCAAAGCCGAGCTAGCTTACCACAACCGTAGCACGGCGTTTAAAACACGTCCAAGTTGAGTTGCACGTACATAGCGTACTAAAAAGATGAATGTATGTTTTGTGTAGTACACTTGTGGAGAACCTGATCTCCTTGAGTCCATATCAAATGCTTTAGTCTCCCAGTATTACAATCTGACAAGGATTGTATCAACCATAAAAATGTAATACCAACCATAAATGTAGTACTAACCATAAATGTAATAATCTTTAACCATAAATGATATGCTATCCATAAATGTAATAATTACTCAACCATAAATGTAATAACATTCAATCTTGATAAATTGTACTAATATTATATATCCTAAATATATATATATATATATCGTTTTGAGTTTGTATGTTCGTAATTAGAAGTTTATAATGCTGACCATGCAAGTTAAATGGTATTTGTTAAAGCCTTGTTATTTGTAAAATACAGCAGCAATTACCAAT
>JAOBAT010139397.1:0-11688 GCA_026413305.1 Hydrozoanthus tunicans
GAACTGACGAGATTTTTTCTTTTAGAAGAATCGAATCCTTTCTTAAGATAAGAAATTACTGTTTGAGTTTTTGGCTTGACCCAGCCGTTAAAGTTATAGCCAGCCTTTGAACAAGTCCCTCAAAACAACCCCGCGTCCTCGGGGTTCAATTTTCGGGGAAAATTTTTAAATGTTGTGGCAAGTTATTCGTCAGGAATTCGCTGGCCCTGGTTTTAAGCCATCTTTTATTAAATGGCAAACACGTAATTCATTTACTGCCTTCAGATTCACGGGTAAAACGCGACCAGATTAGTTTTTATGTTCGAATAGTTGTACTTTGTTCCGGTTCGTTCGTTAACATCAACATTTCCCCCAAATATCTTTGTAATACATTCTCGACATTCATAAATATTTTTTATTTGTCTCTTGCACAAGCACATTTTCAGAAGACTAAGTTTCGACGCGATTACGATGAATGATGATTTAAGTTGACTGGAGATTGTGTGATTCATCCAAACTATAGCGGCCAATTTTCACTGCCGAATTTGACTTACTGCGCGTTCACACGAAACTCAGTGATAAACCCTACTCGCGAGTGAACACGCTCTAGGTTGTCGTGTGAATTGAAAATAGTGTCACGTAGTTTCGTTCTACAAGCTATTAAAGCAAAGAAGCGAGAAGTTTAATATCTATAAAATTATTTCAAGACACTGTCACTCAAGAAAAGTATCATTATAGTTCGCCGGGTGGTCCTTGAGAAGTAATATATTGCCATAGCCGAGAGTTAAAAAAAAACTGTTATCGGGGCTATGCTAATTGTTGATGCTGTAGATCGGCGAAACTTGGATTATGCCCCGTTAATTCACTCGAATCTCAGATGTTGTATGGCCCGTTTAGTGTGTCTAACTGTTTTCGACTGTTATCTGGCCCGTGTCAAGAATTTAAAAAACCTGCTTACCAAGACAAAAAATTGTTAAATTTATATCATGTCAGAGGAATGAAAACCGTGTTTTCCATAAAGCAAGAGATTCGACAACGCTTTCTGTCTCTCTGGGGAAATCGTTGATTGCGCGTGCATGTGAACACTTTTATTCGACTTCGAGAGCGAGACGCGAGTAGCACAGTCTTATATTATTTAAAGAAACTTGATGTTAATACTTGTGGTTGAAAACTAGTTGGTGTACTGCTGTACTGTGTTGCATACGTTTCCTTTGAAATTCGTGACCTAAATACCAAAAACTTTTTCAAAACCTAGCGGAATCAAAACCTTTTAATTATGCTCATTTGATCACACGCTTTGTTTTCATGATTAGTGTTAAAGTTAATATCCGGTGAGGCAAAAGGCGGGCATTTCAAAAGAGGTTTTCGTAAAAGTTCGGCAACTCCCTTGAGTATACCCGACAAAGCTGGAGAGCGTGCAAACAATAGACTGAAGAAATTTGCATAAATCTTTGCTGGAGGTCTTTTGAAGTTTTTGACCCATGCCCTAATTGGCCTGAGTGTTCTATCACAGACAATCAAGACATGCTGTTCCTAATATCTCCTTGAGTATATACAATAGAGAAAACACTGCAACATTTGTAGTGGTTCTTCTTCTCAAGCTGTCATTTGAAATAAATTATATTTCTGCTGGTTGTTGAATACATGATTCGTATAAAAAAATAAACAGACTTTGAAGCCAGAACCACAATGACACTTGAACCATTTTATACAAAATTCCTAATTACCATAATCACAAAAGAGCTCTGCAAATCAACAGTGGAATAAACAGTTCTAATCCATATAAGGAAAGTATTTCTCTTTCCATTCCATTTCCTTGTTCACAAGTTACAAGAGATATCAATTTCTTGTGCATAGTTACAAGAACCCAGGTGAAGTGCCAGTTCACTGTCTAAAAGGTTGTCTTTTTGTCATTTAGATGTTTGAAGTTGTGATTGAAACTTCTTAGTTCACGGAAAGTCAGGAAACTTTGAAATTTTAATTGTAAAAGAAACACAAACTCTTAGCTTTAATCCCTTCATTTTTCATGTTTTTATTATAGGACTGAAGCAGCAGCATTAAACGAGAAAGAAAGAAATCTTTTCTCCAACTTCTGTCGAGGGATAACTGTTGATCTTGTCCCCTATTTGGATCGGTGTTTGGATGCCATTTTTCCTTCTAGTGCACTTGCTGCAAGTTCCCTTAACTCTCAGAGGGTTCATGGATTGGAAGTTCAACAAATTGTAAAGTCGTTACTTCCATTACTACCTCAAGATTCAAGCAGCAATCAAGACGATAAGTTGTTGGTGGAACCAGCTAAGGTTGTTTCCTCACCAGAACACACTGATTCAAGAACAGCAGTTACTACAAACTTTGATACTAACCCAATCGAAACAAACCTAAAAAGGCATGCAAGTGAAGACACTAAAGAAAATCGTAATACTGTTTCTACTTCAACTGAAAGTGACAGTAAAGACAAAAAACTTGATTAACCTTTTTTTATTTGAATAAGTTTTGTCTTTGCTGCATTTGTAAGTTCTCGGACTTATTTCCTTACTATAGAACAGTTATTCACATTTAAGCCACACAAATTTTTCAAAAATAAAGAGTCTAAGCAACATTGATCCAAAGCGGTGGTTGCAGTTTAAAATTAAGTTTTTCCACAAGCAAAAATTTCAACATCTAAAACTATAAGACTATAAAAATTTTTCATCATTAAGCTCCACAAAAACACAATATTTAAAATATGAAACACTGCAGTCTTAGTCTTGTTTAAAACTAATATTACTTATGGATAGCTTGCAGTTTGGTTTTAAAACTGGTAGCAGTAACTAAAACTGCCTTTCATTTTTTTTTGTTTACTAACATGTTTCCTCAGAGATAATGACTCTAGTTATAATCACTTTCTTCTGGCATTGTGAGGTCATTTTGTTTGTTGAGCAAGTTCTTTTCTTAAAAAAACAGGATGCGACTTAAAATGAGTATTTCTGGAGGGGGGGGGGGGACATTGCAGCTTAATAGTGAGTATGGTGTAAGAGTGAGTAACTACATGTGAAATGGTTCTACATGTATCTATGAACAGGCTGGAAGAATTTTACATTTTATCTAAGAGACATTGCAGTGGATGATACAGTTTCATGTCCTTAAAACTAGTTTGATATACTCTGATGAGAAGCTATGTGCTGATAAATTTTACAGGGTCGTAGTAAATGTTTTAGTTTATTTACCATTCAGGTGCATTCTGAAGACTTGTAATGGTTTAAGCAGGGGAAGAGAAAAGAAAATGAGTTGTGCAGATACTCGATTAAAAAAATCATTTCTTTGAATTAAAACATTTTAAATCCTGTAAGCATGGTACCTTAAATGTTCTACTCTGAAGTCCGTTATAATATAATAATACAGAGCAGAGTAGTGGTACAGGATAGATTAACCTTTCAATATTAATACTAACATAGAACAGAATAATAGAATAGTGTGAGGAGATTTCAAATGCAAATTTGATAAATAAACAGTAATATTAGTAAAAAAAAAGGATTAAGTAACCTTTTATCTTGGAGATGGATGCTGCTTCTTGTCAAAAACGAGGATTGACAAATGTAAACACTTAGCATTGCGTCCCAGAAGAAATATAAAAACAGTCTCGTAACCTGCAGTTGTGATGCTAGGCTTTCAAAACCCAGAAATTAATAATAGTACAGTCCCAAGTAAGACCCAATTTAGGCCAAAATAAACTAATAGTACATTCTTATACTGTTATTAGGGAATTCAGAGTAAAAAGCCCCCCCTCCTCTCTAATAAGCCCCCCATCTAGAGCTTCATGTTTTCAATAAGCCCCCCCCTCTTTAATAAGCCCCCTGTCTGAAAGGTACAAAAACAAATGGTATGCTTTCTGAAGTCCAACCAGGTGATCAGTTTGAATTTTTATTAATACACACTTTTATTAGCACACGCAAAAAGGTCTAGAAAATACATGTACGAGTTATTAATATTATAATTAATTAATATATGTAAGAGTTATTATTAATTATACACCAATTATTTAACGAAGTACAAGCCTAGCTCTATTCTGAAAATTTATTGGTGGTATTTACAGAATAAACTAGGCTTTAGTGAAGTTCACACAGTTTTTTTCTGTTTCACATTATACTTTTAAAGTGCTTAAATGGCTAATAAGTTTTTTGGGATCAAATCATTTCACATAATGTTATAATTTAAAATACTTCAATTTTTTTAAAAGTTTGGTCAAATTCTTTTTTTTCACAGTGGTTCAAACTAGCAAAATTTTTAACATCTTGGTTCATGACCGGTTTTCAGGGGACTAGGTAGTTATGTACATCATTCCTGACTAGTTGTAACATTGAGCAAAGGAGATCTTTTCTAAATGCAAAGGGGCAAAAGAACTGTGAACTGTATGAAGATTTAGTTTAGAATATAATCTACTTTTGAATAAAAAATCTCCAATTCATTCATGACCATCTTGCTGCATTTTGACTTGCTGAGATAGTCCCCCTAAAACACAGTTGTGAACCAACAAAAAATCGAGAATACGACTGCTGGTTTAAAAAATTCTTTTCTTAGTTTCCAAGCACTTTTAGTGGTTAAGAGAATTATTGTTAGTGTTGTATTAAGCACTTTAAATCAATTCTGCGTGAATAGTTCTAAAGTTTTTATTGGGACAGGTAACCAACTAAAACACATGTTAAAAACTCCCAAGCAAGCTTTCAATAAATTATTCACCCAAGAGTTCAATTTTCCCACAAGCCAATAGTTGACAATGTTTATAGGCTTGAATTGGCCATTTGAGTGAGAGAACCAATTAACAGTTGTTTTAATAGAGAATAGCTACGTACTAGAATGATTTTACTACTTTATAGGACTTCGTTGAAAATGTTATTTTTCTGAGATTGTGGCCACAAATACATCAATGGTGTGTTTAATAGCCAATTAGATTGCAGCCTTGAAACAATGGTTCATTAACGTCTTTTTCTTCTTTTTTAGAATTTCGTCTGTCATCTAAAAAAATAAAAAGATAGTAATGAACCCTTGCTTGAAAAAGATAGAAGTAGGTTTGTACTAAAAACACCAGATCTACCCTCCCGTATGAAACAATCGCAGAAATTATTGTCAAGAGCATCTAAAGATTCTACTATTCTTTATAGGAGCTGAAAACCTGTCAGTGTCCCTAAAAATGAGTTAAAATTTTGTTCTTTGTTACATATTTCTATTTTCAGAATAATATTAGCAACACAATGGAGTGGTTGAAAAATTCAACTTTTGTTACTCCAGCTGCATGGACATCCAGTCCATGTTTGAATGGAGCATTGAAAATTTCAAAACCTTGAGTAAACTTTTATCAAAGTGGACCATATGGCCCACCAATAAATAGTTGGACAGATGCTGTCTTAAATAAAAAGTTAAATTTATAAGGTTTGTCGACCTGCTTACCACAAGGGCATGTAATTTTTTTTTCATTTATTGGAAGGGGTGCAAGTGCGTGTGACAAGTTATTTGTTTTGCTTCAAGTGCATCAAAAGAATTATTTCTGTTATTGTTATCAACATTATTATTATTACTGTTGTTTAGCTCTAGTTCCAGCTAGCAGTTCTGCCTGAACTTAAAGGAGTCTTGTGCACTACATACAAAATTTCAAATTTGCAAAAAACTAAAAGCTTGAGTGGGTAAGAAAAAATAAGCACAAGTAACTTCTTATCCCGGGTTCGAAGAATGATTAACTTTTACCCAGGGTTAAGTTTAATCTTCGGTTGGTACTTTGGGGTCAAAATGGTAGGGATGACCGTCAAAAAAGTCCCAAAAATACCCTAAGAAATACCTAGGGATAAAAAATTCCCCCCCTAAAAAATACCTCTTGGTTTTAAAATTACCCTAAAAAATACCAATTTCTCCTTGATAGCTAGTGGATCGACGAAAAAGTTCCTCATGATGTGCAGTGAAGAAAGGTATGCGCATAATAGAACATTTGTCAAAGGACTTTTTTTCTTAGTTTCTCAGTCAGGATGCACGTTTTCTAAAACTCAGGGCTGCAAGCAGAGTAACAGCTTGGGGTTTTTCAACCCTAAAAAATACCAGACTCTTGATTTACCACAGGATTTCTTTTAACAACTCCTAAAAATACCGGACTGACTGTCAGTTTTAACCCCTAAAAAATATGATGGTCATACCTACCATCCCAAAGAGGGAGTACCCCTCAGGGAGTTTAATCTACACAAGTTTCTTATGATCCACTATTAAACTGTATTTCAAAAATTGATCTAACTTTAAACAACACAGTACAATAACATTTGAAAGCAATAGCAAGCTTTTGACTCCTTCACTGAGTCTTATTCACGCTAAGAGAGAATTCTTGAGATGTTAGCAGTCATGTGCTTTACAAGAATACAGCTGTGTTCATGATTTGAACAAAGACACAAGCAGATACTTGCTCCCCCACATCTGGGTCGATCTGCTGCGGTCATGTCTTTGTAAAGCCTGTGACTGCTAAAACATTTCAAGAATTTTCACTTAGCGTGAACAAGGCTCCAAGAAGGGAGTCTGAACCAGTACAGCAAAACTTTCACAAAAGTATTGCTTGGAATTTATTTATTTCGTGGTTAATGTGTTTGTGTTGTTTAAAACTCTAAGCAGTGTTTGTACATAAGGAAAGCAAACCTTTCATTGTTAAGATGTAACTACTTTTTGAAATAACCCACTGTTAAATTTAACTGGCTTTTGAACAACTATGTCCTGGTGTATTGCATTCTAAATTGCTCAAGTCTGCTCACTTGAGTGATGTATCTAAATATCAAACTTCAAAACAGAAACAATTTATGCAATACTCACCTAAACTCGGAGGTCAACGTAAATAGCAGCACCAAGTCCCAGGGGGGGTACTCCAATATAGTTTGGATGGGGGTGTGCCACTGGGTTTGCAAAAGTCCTACCCTTTACTAGAGTAAATTCTACAAATTTTGTGACCCTATTCCAGAGAACACTAAAATAAGATTTGTTTACACTGTGTGTTGCAGAAAAGAAAAAAAACTGACTCAATGTAAAACCCTGGCCATAAAGTGCTCAAGTGTTCTGGATTTCAATGCTTTGTTATTAGAATTTTTATCTACTTAGTGATGCAGTTAAACAGGACTCTATTCTAGACCAAATTTCTATGATACTAGACCCTATCCCTGAGTAAATGGCTTAAAAACCATACCCTTTCCAGCGGCACATACCCATATAGCCAATATATGGGAGGACCCCCCCCCCCTTCCCAGGACCAAGTACTCATTAATATTCAAATAATACAGTCTGATTGTCATTCTCTTCCAGCTCTCTCTAAACTGTCATCCTCTAACATGTAGGCTGGTTTGTAACGGTTTATTTGACCATCCAACTTTAAGGCAGGGTTAGGCTTTGTATTGTTGGAGCTCCCAAGTGATGTATACCCCTCATCATAGAGAGAACAATATGCTATTTGACATTGTCGAAGAACAGACCAGACATCTGAGTGACACCAGTCAAGGATTGGGTTAACCCTCATGTACTCTGGCCAGCCTGGATCGGTTGGAGAGAATGACCTGAGCTTCTCAGAAAACGGATCGTGTCTTCTTGTACCCATTAATATGGCCTGTATTTGGGGATGTGTGCACTTCAGCTCCTCTAAAGCCTTCCTGATGTTTCCTTTTCTTCTGATTAAATTGAGACCATATTTTTGGGTGGTGCTTTCAATAAATTCCTCCAGCTCGGAGAAAGGTGACTCACATTGAATATAAATCGCATTAATTTTTGCTGAACAGCCATAGGTGCTTTGGACAGCAATATACAAAATGTAAAGCAACACTGTGCAGTCCTTACCACCATTAAAACTAACACACAACTCATCCAGTGAAAACTGGCGTAATGTTTCTTGAACAATAGCCCAGGCACCTTTGATACAAGAACTCAGATTGGAGATGTCTTTAGGTTCAAGAAGAGTGAAGATTCTGTTTGGTGACTGGCAATGGTCAACATAACCTGCAAGAGACATGTTTAAATTTTCAGCTTCTAAATTACAATTGATAAACTACTAATAACAACACCTTCTGAGCAAAATATGTAAATAAATTTTGGAAATAAAGGGATTGGTCAGTTAGTACAAACTGGTAATGACATAAATGACTAAATATGAAATCAAAATTTTTCTAAAGAAAATTATTGTGAAAATAGTACTGGAGAGCAACTAGGTAAGTTGAACAAATTCTTAGAAAATATACTCAGTTTTCTGTTGCTTGCCATTTTTTACACATTTAAAGTCAATTGCAGAAACTTTGCCATTTTACTATTTAAGTCAACCTGCTTTTTCCATTTCTGAATAGCATTTTTTCATAGCTGATTGATTTAGCATGGATTGGGCAGTGGAACTCAGGACTCTACCCTCCCCCCCAACAATTTGGATGGGGTGACCAGCTTCCCCCCCCCCCCAATAGTTCTCTAGCTAACAACAGCAACTTTTGAATAGGAGTTTCAGACTTTATAGCGATTACAATTTTCACTGTGCCTCCCATTAATTTTTTGCTACCGCTTCTCATGTTTAGAGAAGCTGTAGTCAGGTGACACCCAGCTGCAAAGAGCCATTGTCCTTAGTGTAGGCCCGTCGGAAGTGAACCTGTCGTTCACGGTTTTCATGTTAGAATAATCTCACTGCCCTTCTTTGGTATGCTATGCTTGCAGCCACCCCCTCCCCCCACCATCCCCAATATCTATTTCTCTCCAACAGGCCTGTCAGGCAACTTATTTACTCTGTGGGTCTCTATTCTAAGTTAAATTGAACCTGGTTAACTCGTCATTCACGGTTTCCATGTTAGAATAATCTTACTGCACTTCTTTGGTATGCTACGCTTGCAGCCCCCTACCCCTTAACCCCCCTCCCCCTTTCAATCCCCAATATCTATTTCATTCCGACAGGCCTTTCAGGAAACTTACTTACTCTGTGGGTCTAGTTCTCCGTAACTGATATTAAGCCCTTTTATTTCTAAATTTTTGTCCCTTACCAGTCTTGTTCTTGGCCATGAAACACCTTGTGGTTCCATCACTTCTGACAACACAATCCTTTGGAAGTTTTCGTAACAAGTAGGAACAAGCTTCCTCTAACTTGTCTGGGCATTCGGATTCTAAGGCTAGTTTCACTTGAAATTCTTTATTAAAGAGCTCTGGATAACTCCCTATGTGAACACTTGATTTAAATTTCTCATTTGTTTCACTCAAAACAGCAGCAAAGACTGATTCATCGCCAGTTAGAAAAATGTTAGCCAAATGAAAGCGTCTTTCCTCTGAGGAAAACAAGTTTTCAATCATGCTAAAATCTCGTTGAAGGAGTCCCGGTACTCCAGGAAATATATAGACATTACGGACTAACACAACCGGAAAGTTTGATTTCTCTTGGGTGACTTTGTTACTACCATAAATCAGCTTTGCAGAGGACGGTAAGTAAGCCATTTTCAATTGTGCTGGATTCATATCTTCTTTCCTGCATTTATACGCCCGTGAGATAACTGCAAGTAACTCTTCGTTAAGAACAAGGTCTTCTCCAAAAGCCTTGGCGATTCCTTCAACTGTTACATCGTCGTGTGTTGGCCCTATACCTCCAGTTGTTACAACAAAAGAATAGCTTACGGAAAATTTTCTAATTTCGTCGGCAATGCAGCTCACATTATCAGGAATCACGGAAACTCGCTTAGCTTTCACTCCTAAAGCCCACAGTCTTTGCAAGATAAAATGAGAATTCGCATCTTTAGTATGACCTTTAAGAATTTCATCACCTACAATAACAACGGCTGCATCTTGTGCTTTTGAGAAAGATCCCGCGTGGCGACTTTCGGCCGCCATCTTGTTACGTACTTTTACGCACCATCTCCCCCCGCGTAGAAATAATAAATATTTTTTTTGTTTTCTGTATTGTTCACGTGACCTGGCGTCTAGCAACACATTCAAACAAAATGGCGGTATATGAATGTGACTTTTTGTACTTTTGGTTGCTACACACATAAAGCCGCAAAGAAAGGTATTCCATGATTGGTCATTTCTATGAACCCTTGGAGGTAGGTTTAATAAATGTTCCTTTCACTTTGTTCCTTATTTAGAGATTGAAATAAATGCATGTTTTCATCGTAAAACCGCGTAATTTGCTATCTCTAAATTAAAAGTAAATTAAACCGTTCTTCGCACGAAGTTCCGTTTTAATTCTCCGTTTGATATCTCATGTGCTGTTATTACATTTATTGTCTTTTTTATGAAAGTGTATGTTTCTCGCTCCATATTTTAGGTGAAATGAATATATAGTAACAACAGTTATCATTGGTGCACATATACTTATTAATAAGTTTAATAGCACATAAAAAGTCATAATGCAATAAACCTATTGTTTCACGAAGATGTACGCGTTCAACATTGAGCTATGCCACAGTTATACAGGGGGAGAAAATTAAATAACGACAGGACCTATAACAAAATTTGAAGAGTTATGAGAACGCAACGTTGAAAATGTCAAATAAATTTAAACTGTGCGGCGTTTCAAACAGTGACTGTTGTCTTGATACTTTTTAGAGATAGCTTTTTCATCATCATTTTGAGTGAGTTTGTCATTTGTGTGTTAATTCTGATGCAATCCTGAACTAAACTGACTCTTAATTTTGATTTTAGGATACCGATTTAGATTGAGGACCCAACATGGAGTTAGTTGAACAAGAAGAAGAAAAGAAATAGCCAGTTTGTTTTTAATTCACACTCATAATGGAGTTGGACGAGCGCCTTAGGTGGATTGAAATCAGGGTAACATCTTCCTTAAAACCAAGAGCAGAAGAACTTAAACATTTGTTCACTTCAGAGGAATGCAGGTCAGTCTCAAGTCAAGCTATGTGAAATTCAATTGGTAATTCTTGAAGGAACAATTAAAATATCCCATGGGGGTGTTACCGGGTTAAAAGGGTAGAGATGACCGTCGAAAAAGCCCCCAAAATACCCTGAAAAATACCTAGGGTTAAAATTTTCTACCCTAAAAAATACCAATTGAAAGCGGTGGGTGTATGCTAAATCCCCTCGCGTTGTGCTGATCGAGCATGATATGCAGTAAACAAAGGCATGCAAATAATAGGATTGAGGTTTGCCAATTAGGACTTTTTCTTAATTCTTGTTCAGTATGCAAGTTTGGTAAAACATGGGACTGCAAGCAGTTCAAAAGCTTCATGATTTTCAACCCTAAAAAATATGGCAGGCTCTTGGTTTAACCAAGGGTTTCCTTGTAACAACCTCTAAAAATGCCAGATTGACAATTTTAACCCCTTAAAATACAATGGTCATACCTACCACCCCAATATATATATTAAGTAAATCAAAACCATGCAACAACCCCTGTTTTTTGTTTTTTCGCTCTAAATTTGTGAAGGGATCTTTTGTGACAGTAGTATACTACTCTATTGGGTTGCCTGTTTCATACAGAGGTACTTGCACAATTCTAAAAGTGCAAATAAGCAAAAACTTTTATTACTTCAGTGGAAAGACCTTGCTAAATGAGGAAAAGCGCAGAAAAAATTTTGCTAAAGTCTTTCCTGGTTCTTGAGATATTTACGTTTAAAATTTTCATCTGATGACATCTTGAGTGGTTCCAAGAAATTTGCATTTTTTCAACATCTGCTGCCATTTCGTAACATTTGGGTGTATTTTAGCTAAAGTTGGATTATTGATGTATCCGAGGCAGATGGATCA
>JAOBAT010139408.1:0-34335 GCA_026413305.1 Hydrozoanthus tunicans
TAAGGGTTTTGATTGGATTATAGGGTAAGGGTTTTGATTGAGGTTATAGGGTAAGGGTTTTGATTGAGGTTATAGGGTAAGGATTTTGTTTGAGGTTATAGGGTAAGGGTTTTGTTTGAGGTTATAGGGTAAGGGTTTTGATTGGATTATAGGGTAAGGGTTTTGATTGAGGTTATAGGGTAAGGGTTTTGATTGAGGTTATAGGGAAAGGGTTTTGTTCAAGGTTTTGGGTAAGGGTTTTGATTGAGGTTATAGGGAAAGGGTTTTGTTCGAGGTTTTGGGTAAGATGTGATTTCACGCAATGCACGTAACATGTAAACCGCATGAGACGCACGTAATACATTCAATGCAAGTAACAAACGGAAGACGTGCATCGCACGTACGTAATGCACGTAACTTACGTAATACATTCAATACACGTAATATTGTAATGCACGCAATACACGTAAAATTTAACGCACGTAATACACGCATAGCACGTAATGCTCCTAACACACGTAGTCCACGTGACTGGCCAACGTAATCCATGTAACATACGTAATGCATGCAATACACGAAAGGGATATAACACACGATTTTTTGCGTGACGAGCGTAACGTAAGTCAAGCGCATAACGCACGTTAAAATCGTAAAACACGTAATACGAAAGCGTAAGTGAGAGAGCTTGTACGTCATTCATTGAACTCTTCTTCCTAATGAAAATTTTTGATGTTTTGGACGTAATGCTCGTCAATTTCGATAATGCGCGCGCTGCCAAAAGCACCTCGGTTTGCATTAGCCTGTGCAAACACGTCAGCTGTGTTTCACTCCATAGGTATAGTTTGAATTTCTTGAATTGAAAAAGTAAAGATGAGTTGAATACAGAAACGTTACCTTTCTTGCATTTTTCAACCCTTTTACAAAGTATAAGTACACACGTCCTTACCTTTTGCACAATATCTGTAAAACAAGCAAATTACAACAATGATTCTGTATTCGACAGATCAACTATAGAAAAAAAGACTCCAGTCAGCGGTTTGCGTCACATGATATGGGGAATGTGACGTTATTTCTAATAACAGGACTAAAGACCGACATGGAGTACGAAATACAACTGACATCGTATGGAGATGACCAGGTTCTCCCCAGTCCTCCTCGGACGAAAACATTTAGTACAGATGCCGATGGTAAGAAGAAATTGACAAACGTTTTTACATAAAAATGTGCAATATGATTGGCTGCTGTGAGGGTATACCTGTAACGCCTGCGGGAATTGATACATTTTTTTCCCTTTTTTGTTTTCGATTTTTAGATTTTGTACTAAATTCGAAAACACCACATGATAACTAACTCATTCATTCTGTTGTTACTAGGAAATCCCAGACCTCTGTTATGTGGTTTAAACTTCGCTATTGAGCTCTTGGCCTAAGATTTTCCAGTTAAAACCGAGCGATCGGTTATTAAGTGTTATGTTTTATTCTTGGAATAGAGGTTAACCTGGAAAGAAGTTTTAAAACAAGTTTTTAGACTTTGCCAATTTTGTCCTGTATAATTTTGTTATTTCTTTCTTTGGGTTCTTTAATTCAAAAGATGAAATTAGAATCAGATCGTGTTTGAGATTAAGTTTCACTTGAGATTGTGTTAAGGCCGAGCGATCGGTTAATAAGTGCCATTTATTATTCTTGGAATAGAAGTTAACGAGTATCGAGCCTTTGTTAATTTTTGTCAGTGTTGTATAATTTTGTTATTTCTTTCTTTGGGTTCTTTAATTTAAAAGACGAAATTGTAATCAGATCGTGTTTGAGATTAAGTTTCACTTGAGATTGTGTTTGAAATCAAGCTACAATGAAGATTGTGTTAAGATCAAGTGATCATGAAGGTTTCTTTTATAAGACGAAATTAGACTCAGATCAGATTGTGTTTGAGATTAAAAGTCTCACTTGAGATTTGAAATCAAGCTACGCTGAAGACTGTGTTCAAAACAAGCTGCAATGAAAATTGCTTTAGACTAAGTCAAACTTAAGATTGTGTTTGAAATGAAGCTACACTTATGATTGTGATGCAAATGAATGTTTCGATAAACGCGATCATCTTCAGAGGTCAAACTCAGATATGCTGTGTTTATTTGAAGGCAATTAAGCGTGAGAAAAGCCAAGAAAGCCGCGGCTTTCTATTTTCAGCAGTAAATTAGAACGAAAGATGTTTGACACCATGTGTTAGTTTTATTGGCTGGAAGAGTTTGACTCTCAGAAGATGGTCGCGACTCTACGATTGTGTCTGCGATGAAGCTAAAACAGTTAAGCAACCGTGAAATTACTTGTTACGTGGGCTATAAAATGTAGACTTTGCTTTTTAAACGGTTAGCGATTGATAAGTCGTTTTGTTTTCGGTTCTTTGATTGATTGATTGACTGACTGATTTAGGAACAACCAATAAAGTGATTATCACCTAAGTTGTTATTGCTTTCCAGGCTCTTTGACAGCGCAGTTCGAGAAAGCTGTACCGGTGTCTCCCGACACTGTCTCTGTCGTATGGAAAAGCCCTCCCAAGAAATTCAAGGAGTACAAATACGTTGTGTACTTAAAATGGAAGAACCAAAAACGCTGGTACTGCAGAGAAGTTTGCCGCAAAAACATTTTGCCTAACTGTACTGCTTCCGTGAAAAACATTCCCTTTCCTCGCAATTTTTTTATCTTATCGTGGATTGCAAAAGACATCACGCCCCGCCCAGTTACGGGTAAGCTTGACCGCACACCTAACGGACACACTGTGTAAAACTTTTAAGTAACATCATTTGGGTTGCGATAGTTGAACTGATAATTCAATGCAAACTTCTTATTGAAAAAGCCATTGTATAAAATATCACTGAAGAATAGTGGAAAGTCTCAAGTGGACTGACTCATAACCCTTGACATTTTATTACCTTTTCTGTTTTTTAATAGTATAAAAACATTCTTGAAGTCAGGCAGTTAAAGTTCCTATAAAAGCTTATTTTTACTTATAAGATTAAAACTGTTGTCATTTATGACTTCAAAATCAAATAATCGAAAAATTTTTCGCGTCTTAGTATGCTTTTTAATAAAACAAAATATTGGAATGAAATTTTTTATATCAAGCAACCCTTGGACAGGTAACCTGTGAAATACAGCAATGAACTGTGTGGATTTATCAAAAAAGATATGAAAATTTTATTCCAAAAAGATTCAAGGGAAAATTTCATTGATTAAAGTTATTATAAAATGACTATTGTAGCCAGAATCCAATGTTCTGAGATAACTAAACCGTCTTTACCTCATGCCTCATGCTATATCAGCAATGCAGGTTTAACCCCCAGGAAATGAAACTACAACAGCGAGAAACTATTTCATTTTCAAAAAATTACTATCACCAAGGGGTACTACTTTTCATCTAAAAGTTAAAAGGTAAGCTTTACAGGGAGTTTAAGAACAACTATGTCGACATAATATAGGGACTTTAACAACCACTAATTTCGAAGCCTTCGAACGTTTTCTGGATTCGTTTTTTAATTGATTGAATTTACGAGGGGTAGAACATTCGATCGATTAACTATTTTTATTCACAGCTCCTGTAAGAAATGTCACAGTCACAAAAATGCTATGGGACAGAGTCATGTTGTCGTGGAAAGAGCCAATTAGCTCAAAGGGAAAGAGGTTCTCATACCTAGAATATGAAGTAATCTATAGACATGGAAACGAGATGGCAAACAGAACTACGAAGAAGACACAAATCGAGCTCAAGGGGCTAAAAGAAAGAACGCGATACGTTCTGAACGTCAGGCCGATAAACCCTGCAGGTCAAGGACCCTTTTTGCCGAATGAAGTTAGCTTTACCACGGCTAGTAAGTTAAGCGGTCTTTTAGATTGCCATCCCAAATTTGGGTAGTTCAAGTGTTATTTTTTTTTCTCATTCGAGAAATTCTGTCATAACAGTTTGTCTTGCCAAAAGTTTTGAGTTGCTTTAATAAGGAGGGTAATAGAGCAGTTCAGATTCGACAACGAGTACAAGTTTTAGTCCATTCGTCTTACTGCGCATATCGAAAATACGAAGAAATAACGCCTTTTGGTTGTGATGCCAAAATCTAGCTCGTAGTCCACACATACCGAGTTTTTTTTCGCTCGTTGCAAGCAAGACGATGACAACACAACGAGATGGCGTGATTTCTTCTTCTCAACATGCACATTTTGACGAACTCGTTCTCGTTGTCGCAGCTAAAGGTCTTTATTAGAAACTTCAGACTGGACAACGAGTACGGATACGAGTACGAGTTTCCCATTCGTCATACTGCACGTGCAGGAATTGCGAAGAAATCACGCCGTCTCGTTGTGTTGCCAAAATCTCGTAGTTCACTTGCCGAGATTTTTTTTTTTGCAAATTTCTTTAGAAAAGACGAAGACAACGAGTTTTGGCAACATGAGATGGCGTAATTTCGTCCCAACTTCTGGCACGCGCATTGCGACAAGTTGAAAAAAATCCGTTCCCGATGTCGAAGCTTAAGTTGGCTAACATTGTACTTAGCAACATGAACAGTACTGTAGGTCCGTCCGTAGTCACCAAGACCGGGTTGTACGAAACCTAGAAAAGCTACCCGCTGGACAATAGTTTTCTTTTTCCAACATTAAAACTGTAATGAAAGTTGTTTTGCACCACTGGTTAGTTTGATTGGCTGTATAACACCGGCTCCACTCAACTTATTTTCTTTTTGCGTTTTTCCTGTTTTTACAGGACGTGACTACTGTATGGAAAAGCACGCGTGCCATAAAGACGCAGTCTGTGTTCCTGCCCCGGATTCATATTTGTGTAAATGCAAGGCTGGTTTTATTGGAGACGGTCGTAAATGTTCGGGTTAGTCGTCAGAAAAATCAAAACGTTTCCTGTTTTATAAGTACGTGTCGTTGCCGAAACCATTGTTGCTATCGTTTATGTTATCGTCATAGTCACCGTCATCTTGAATTTCTTTTTTATTGTCATCACCATCATCGTCATCATCGTCATCATCATCATCATCGTCATAGTCACCGTCATCTTCAATGTCTTTGTCATTAGAGACCTTAAGCACAAGCAGTCCATTTTTCCACGGAGGCCAACCGGGAATCAAATATCAGTAGTTGACGCGTACTTGCACACGTCAGGCGGCCGTGATGATAATCACGGAGGCAGCCACTTTTTTCACCTCCATGACGATCATCTCGGCCGCATGAAGTGTGCAAATACGCTTCAACTACTGATATTTGATTTCCGGTTTGCCTCTGTGGAAACACGGACAGCTTGTGCTTAAGGCCTCTATTGTCATCACCATCATCGTCATCGTCATCGTCATCGCCATCGTCATAGTCATCGTCAACGTCATCTTCAGTGTCTTTATTATTGTCATTATCATCGTCATCGTCATCTTCATTGTCATTGTCGTCGTCATCGTCATCGTCAACATCATCGTCGTCGTCAAAGTCACCGTCATCTTCAGTGTCTTTGTTACTGTCATCACCATCGTCATCTTCATTGTCATTGTTGTCGTCATCGTCATCGTCATCGTCATCATCATCGACATCGTCATCGACATCGACATCGTCATCGTCCTCGTCATCGTCTTTTTCATTGTCATTGTTGTCGTCATCGTCATCGTCATCATCATCGACATCGTCATCGTCATCGTCATCGTCATCGTCTTCTTCATTGTCATTGTTGTCGTCATCGTCATCGTCATCTTCATTGTCATTGTCGTTGTCATCTTCATTGTCATTGTTGATGTCATCGTCATCGTCTTCGTCATCATCATCGACATCGTCATCGTCATCGTCTGCGTCATCTTCATTGTCATTGTCATTGTCATTGTCATCACCATCATCATCATCATCGTCATCATCATCGCCATCGTCATTGTCATCGTCTGACTTTGTCTTGCTGTTATGTCAGTTGAAATGACATCATTACTGGCAGTATGAACGCGTTGTCTCCGCCATTGTAGCCATCGCTACCACTGTCAATCTTATTCAAGATGAACGCCACAGCTCCTGCAACTACAACTATCACAGTTTAAGCTATTGCGATGTAGTTCTCCATACAGTTAACATTACCATGCAGTGGATGATACTGTGGTAGCCAAGTAGCCAATTAGGCCAGCGCTTTTCCCTTGTTCCGTAATGTTGAGCGAGGAAATCTTGACTCCCCTGGACAGGGCACTAATCCATAGCGGTTTAGCCCCCTGGGCCAAGTTGTTCAAAGGCTTAAAGGGTTAAATATTTGACCTACGTTCTTGTTGCCAACCTTACTCTAGACTGGTACGAGCTGTAACTTTAGAATTGATAAGCGTTTTCCGTGGAAACTCGAATCAGTATTTTATTCGAACCGTAAACCTAAAGATTACTGCTTTAGGTTTGGCTTAACCCTCCAGCCCTAAGGCATTTGTCAACATCTAAATTCTCCTTACAGTAAACAAAAGAGATCAAGCTGGTTAGTACTGAGAATATGAAATTTGATCATCCACCAAAAACTCTGAGAGATGAATTAAGAAATTCTCCCAAACTTCTCATAGGAATACTATGGACTTAAGTTGGAAGAATTTACAAACTCATCCTTCGGCGTTCTTAGGGTTAAAGAGTTAACCCTGGGCTAAGGTTAACCCGCCGTTGAACAACCCAGCCTGAACGAGTAGGGAAAGTGTCTTGTTCAAGGACACAACATGTGCAGTGGTGTAACCGGAGCTCGAACTCGCGACCCTTGGATTACGAGTCTAACTCGCTAACTGCTCTGCCACTGCGCCGCCGACCTCTGTACTAATACTGTAGTATATGTTCCATTTGTTAACTTACTAGCACACCAGTGGTAGATGCTAATCTCACTTTCTTTATTTAGCACTGCCTCTCGATGTAACGGATACGGATTTCTGCCAAAGCGAAGAGCGTGCTGGAGTGTTGTGGAACAGAACCTTCAGAGGAACGTTTGACCGGAACGTGTGTCCCAAGGACACTAGCGGTAATTTGTAGTTTATTCCTCCTTATAAACAAACATCGAAACACGTTCTAGAATGTAAGAAACTATTGAAGGTAAAAAGCAAAAACTGTTAAGTATGTTGACAAGTTTGTCGAATGAAGTTAAGTTAGATGCGATTTGGCAGAGTTATGAAGTAGCAGGGTTTATGGACTGATCGCCCATGAGAGTGATCACCCCTTTATCTATTTACTTTTAGGGTTGATAAAATAATCTCTAAGACATTTACCTTTCGATTTCAAGTTTCGTCTTTTCTTGAAGACGAATTTTGCTGTTCAAGATCAAAAATCTATTGTATTCGACGAAGACGCGTAATCGTGTGTATATAATCGTTCGTACTCTAATGAATGTTGTAGAAGTGCTCGGTTTGCAAGACAAGAAATTCAAGTCCATATGCGTAACTAGTTGTTTTTTCAACACCTAAAAAAACTTCTGCTTTAAAAACTTTTATTTCATTTTTGAAGCTTTCAAATCGGCCTAATCGATGAACTTGAGATACAGAAAGGCTAAAATCGAAGCGGGCTATGACGAGTTCAACCACTGAATAAAACAACTTAGAATGCCATTCGCATGCGCGCAGGTTTTCGTAAGTATACTTGGAATAGAATTATTTAAAAATAAAGACTTGAAGATTATTTTATTCATCTTAAAAGTAAATAAATAGTGGGGCGATCAGTCCAATTACGAATTTGGCCATCAGTCCTGTTTGAGCTAGCCTTTGTAAAGTCATAGATCGATGAGTTGAAGGAACTAAAAGTGCTTTGCTATGTCTTAGGGACGGCGACACGAATGTGTCTAAAAACAAAGGACGGCCAGGCTTCATGGTCTGCCCCAAACCTCAGCAGTTGTGTCTCATTGTGGATGAAAAACATCCAGAAACAAGTAAGTTTGAGAAGTGAACAAATCAGATTATGTATTCCATTTAGAGGTTGGTTACAACTTATGTTGTTTTCCTTTTCCTTCGAAAACCAAACACCTTCAAAGGTATTGACTTTGTGTTATCATGAAAATCTTACTTACAATCTTCAAGTTCACCTATACATGTAAATGTCTTTTTCTATAAAAAAAATAATTGGAACGATGATGATATCACAGCAATGGTCTGCCAACACGAAATACAGTCGAGTAAATGACGTAAAATTAGAGATGTCAACCACATACCATCCGTGGCCTGGTTAACCCCGTTGGTAAGGTGCAAGTGTCATGCGGGAGGCCCGGGTTCGACTCCCGTTTTCAGGTGGCGGACCTTCACTCAAGGTCTTCAAATAATCGAGGAAAAAGTGCTGCCTTCGTGGAACATGTTATACGATTGACTTACTTTGTTTTTGCATTTGCGTTATCAGTTTTTCTGATGTCTTTAATGCAGTCATAGCTGAGTGATTGAAACTTAAACTGTAGGTTTCCAAGGAAACAGTATCAGCGTAATAACAGTTGTTGTTGTTGTTGTGATATCTTAGTTACGAAGCGACAGCGTCGATACCAGGCTGGTTGCTAATCAGCTCGCAAACTTGACGGATACAGAGTCAGGAAAGAAGCTTTATTCGGGAGATCTCCTCTTGCTAGTTAACGCAGTTGAAGTGTTATCCAGTAAAGGTTTCTACGGGAACAGCACAAAAAACAATCCCGATGAACTCAAACAATTCTCAATGGTAGGAACACAGTATTTCATATAATTTCAATGAAGATTTTTTGAGGATTTCTTTGGACTATTTTAGAGCTCAATGTCTATACCCTTTATTTTGGGGGAAATCACCATTACATATATGTGTGAAGAAACATCACTAGATTCCATAGCTCTATAAGAGACAGGATGTCTGACAAAGCCAAACTCCTCTTTTGCTGATTTTTAAAAACAGGAGTTAAGCATTAAAGGTTTTTAGATAGAAACTAGTTTTACTCCCCCGAAAGTTCGTTAACAGAGCATTTAGTGATGGATAAAGTGAAGTTGAAAGCTATCATTTAGTATCATCCATAACCACTATAAATAAAAACTTTAAGAACATAACTCATGGAACTTAACAAATCCACATTTACTCAAAAAATGGTGGCCTGACTTTTACCCAGAATTCCTAACGCATAAACGTCTAAAACTGCTGGTAAAAACGCAAAGAACGAATCTGTAAACCTCAAATTTAATACACACAGTGTTGTTAGTACAAGGAATGTTTACCAACTATTAGCTTCCCTGAGTTTCTTTTAGCGGTGTGAGGTTGGCAATACATCATTATAACAACTAGTCCGACGTTCACTCGAATCAATGACTTCCACATTCTCGTGAAAGTGGAAGTCATTGATTCGAGTGACAACTGGTCGAGGTTGCAATTCCTCGAGGCTTACAACTACATAAAGAATTGAAATTCAACAAGGCCTAAAAGCCTCTAGAGACCTAGAGTTATTCTGAGACGCAAATATAAATACTGACTACGCTTGTAAATAATTTTAAAACTATCAGATCAACACGGCTTAAGGCTTGCAATGAATTGTGGTAAAATGTAAACCGCCATCTTTTTCGCCGAATGATCAATTACACTTCAACAGATGAACCAGATTTTGTTTAAAATCTTGATATCATTCTAACAGCGAAACCTGTAACCAAAGAAGTATTGTTTGCTTTTACGTTAATTATTCTACAGTAATATACATTTCGTGTTTTTTTTTTGTTGAGAAGACGTATATAATTTTTTCTTACAAATTACTGTAGGGGGTGTTTTCAACTGCGAGTAACATTCTTGATGCAACAAATCTGGAAACGTGGACCTTCATGCCGAAGGTAAGAATCGAAAAGCCGCCGTCACTGTCTCTACGCCGACAACTCCAACTTCCACGAGGTATTAGGGACCTAGCTTAAAATTTGAGGGCGCTGACAGTGACGACGGCGGCAAAGAACAATAATGAATACAAAAGCTGCACGTTCGAATGCACCGTGCAGACCACCTGCACGCCGTCGCTTTCTAAATTGCAAAGGGGAAATACAGTATTGGATTTTTTACGAGTCCCACGAGAACGATCTACAAAAAACTCTTTGTTTTTATTAACCTTAAAAAAAGAAAACTTTTTTCTCTTTTTCTGTTCACAAACCGTAACTCGTACAAACGAGAAAGCAAACTAGCTATACGTGATCGAAAAGAACAAGAAGAAATGTGTTTTTTGTTGCCATTCTCGTTATTTAAGGTCCCTATATTATCGTAAATTTCGGCCAAGTAAACGAACATTTTAGATTTTTGCAAGCTTCCCAATTAGTGAAACTGAAAAAGAAATTATTGATTCACAAGTTGAAAGCCAAGAAAAAAGTTCTAAATCACTGAAGGGAATCGAACCCGCAACCTTCTGATTACTGGTCAGATGCTCTACCCGCTGAGCTACAGAGACTAACATGGGGAGCCAAGTCACTGGTTAAGTTCTTTTCTACTCCCGCTTGATAGACATCTCGCAAACTGCACGCTCAATATGTTCAATAGTACGTTGATACTTGCTTTTATTATGAAGGTCAATAACCTCGTACTTAACTTTTTGAACAGGTTTCCCGCTCAGACAGTGCTGGGAACCTCATAAAGAGCCTGGACGATATCAGTCTCAAGTTAGTGAGTCGTGTTAGCGATTCGGAGGCAGCGACAGACAATATCGGTAAGATTTACAGTCTCGCTCTCAATTAATATTGGTATAAGATTTACGAAACAGTTCCACTTTCATCGATCAGGCATGTTTTAGCTATATTTTAACTACATATATAGTCGAACTGTTAAATGTTCGGTCATTAAAAATGTCTGAAAACTTGATCATCCGAAAAATGTAACTTCCGAACCTAGATATAACTGAAACATAAAAAAATGATTTTAATTATCGATCGACTTAATATCACGAGATTTAGAGGGTCTAGTACAGTCAAGATCTAACCATTGTAAAAGACTTTAAAATAGTTTTACAACTCAGGCTAATCGTCTTCCAATACAGTTATAGACTCCTGGAAGTCGACAAGTTCCTCCTTTGGGGTTGTCTTATCTTTTGAATCAAACTGTTTTATCGCCCTAGGCGTGTTCTGCACTTCATTATGATTTATATAAAATTTTAGTAAACCAAAAATAGCAGGTTGAAAACTATAATTGTAATGTTTTTCCTGGTGTTTGTAAACCAGTTGTTAACGAACATTGAGTTTTGTTCATAAAGTTTTTTAGTGTCGAGTTTAACGGCAAAATATTCCGAAAGTCTTTTTTCGAAAATAATTTCGGAATATCAGGATATTTTTGTAGTTAAAGTACAAGATACTTGTACTGTAATACATGTGTCTACCTTGTTATTCTCTTTCTAACTGTGAATGTTGTTTCCTTAGAAATGAAGGTAAAAGCTCTTGATGCGAAAGCAAATGGAAAATCTTTGACGATTAAAGAAGACAATGGATACGCAAAGAACCCTGGTAGCTCGGTTACATTTCCAGAGTCAGTGATTCGATCAGGAAATGGTGAAGGTATGGTTTAGAATGAAGTGAGGAAGAGGGGGAGGGAGGGGTAGGGGGGCAGGCGGACTTGAGATACATAATTGTTATGACTATAATACTCTAACCCAACAATGATAGTTTTATAATATCCTTTTTCAAAATTGCTGTTTTCCTAGCATTTCTAAGGGAGAATCAATTGGGAAAGATAATATAACTGTCTCTTATCATACAGTTGTGTTGAGCCTGATCAGGAAATTACTTTTATTATTCTTCGTTTTCACGCACTCATTCCCTAGAGACACCTACTGCAAAGACGAAGCGGCCGTGCTGGTCCCCTAAACAAAATAAATCATGAAGATTCAAGGGTCCAACATCACAGCTATAACATTAATTGAAATACGATGAAACAGAACAGATGGTCGGTTAAAAACTACTTCTCTGCAGTTTTATCCTTCAAACGTTAAAAACTACCCTTGCTTTTGTTCGCTCCTTCCATAAGATTTTTATTCATTAGAATCAGTGAAAAGAGAGTCAGAACGAATATAGGCTTATAAGTTCCTTTTTTTACAGACATCCCGCGATACTTGACGTTCGTGAATTTCAAGAGCATCGGATCATTAATGGAGCCATCACCAAAACAGTAAGATGAGTTTAAAAATCGTAAAAAAACTTTGATCTGTAAAACTAATTTTGACATGATGTTCAAAAACTAAGTTTAACATGATGTCTAAAGAAGAACCTCAATTAAACTAAAATACTTTGTCAACTTAGTTTATAGCGTCGTTTTCGTTCTATAAAAGTACTTTGGCGAGTTTTCTTCAATAATCTAAAACTGAACTTCATGTATGAGATTTTAAACCCTTATAACGTGCAGTCAAGGCGTTTGAGTAATGGCAAGACTTAAACCTCCAAATCCTAAGGTCCCTGGGTGGTTAGGAGTTTTTGCGGTCCTTAACTGCATTTGATTTCGTCTTTCAGAACCAAAAAGATTGTAAACTCTCCTGTGGTTTCCCTGACTTTGAACCCTTTAAACAAGAAAGAGTTCAGTAAACCAGTCCGAATTGTTTTACGCCATTCCGAGGTAACTGTTCAACACCATTGTGTTAAACCTTAACTATTTTTTATTAATTAAAAGGTTGTTGTTCGCTTGTATAGATCAAACGATCAGTTTGTGTATACTTGCCTGGCTCAATCGGTAAGATCTCTGGCTCCCAAACGTGAGGCCCTGGGTTCGATCTCAGCCTCGCCGAGGGTTAACGTTTGTGCAGTCCTTGTTCTTCACACCGACCGCGAACGGGAGTCGTTATGTCATCGTTCTAGTGCCACGTCTTCTAGCGGGGGATTTAAAGAACCCGGGTTTCGACCCGGTTCCGTGGTCTGTCCTTTGATACACATGTACACCTTTCAACTAGAACTTAGGTGCTCTTTCTTCAATAACAAACTAGTACTGAATAGGAATGAATCGGTTGGATTAGTTGACTGAACTAAGTTCTTTATGGATACGATCTTGTATGAATTGTTTTATGTCTCCGATGGCGCAATTTTTACCATTTTTTTTGTACATATATATGTTTTTGTAGTGCTATATAGAAAACCTTGTTTCACATTGGGAGGCTTGTTCCCTACGAAACCTTGGCCTTCACTCATATAATTTTCCATCAAATGTGATTGTTTCGATAGGGTTAAACTGGTGTTAAAGGGGAACTGAACCCTTAAAAATCAACTTTTGTCAAACAAAACCCTTAACTGAGTGTGAGAACGATATTTAAAAAAAACTTCCGTCTATCGCGCTGACTTTCTGAAAAGTTCGAGTTTAGAACACGTTACTTGCCGCGTTGTACCGGCGGCTCAGAAATAGGGGTTAAGCGAGAGAGCACGCTATGACGCCAGGTTTTGGTAAGAATTGGCTTGGACTGAAAATTTTCATCATTGGAATGAGACATCGCACATAACGTAAGTTGTAAGTTTCACTCTTGACTGTGTAAGCCAGCTTATGACAACAAAAACAGTTCAAGCGCTCGCTCGCTTAATCACACGTTACCTTCGTTTACCGCTGACAAGTCGACAAGCGCCCACGCTCAACGACCCCGAATGTTCCGAAACAAGCGCTTACAAACTAAAGTTTCTCGGAAAATCAGCGCGACACAAGAAAAAAACCTTTAGATATGTTCTGAACACCTTGAAGGATTTCATTTAAAAAATGTTGATTTTAGAGTCCAGTTCCCCTTTGAGATAGACTTTTACTTTGGTAAAAAGGAGCTTACTCATGGTTGACCTTAACGGCCTCAGCCAGCTGATGAACATCTAAATTCTTTTTACATAACACATGCAAAACAAGGTATCTGGTAGAGAGAAAATTGGAAACGATCAAACTTCACTCGTTGTTTTCTGTCGAAAGTGTGCGTGGAATAATTTACCAGTATACAACATTTGCCTTTTTAGCTTGAAAGAGTAAAAAGTGAAACTCTTCTAAACTGATTACATGAAAAGTATGAATTTCAGTTGAAAGAATGACCAAAACAACATTTCTCATTTTCGGAGCTGAAATGATTAACTAAAAGTGGCACACTCTTTATGCTAAGCTCTTGCAGCCTTAATTATTTTCCTTATTTTATTCTACTAGCTAGTTAGAGGCCAACGTGTACCAGGTAATATTAAATAACATGCATTTCTTTGGTTACGCAAAATGGTCATGTCAATTTCTCTTACATGAACGCAGATGCGCAAGAGAAGTGTATAGTCGTGTAGGCTTTTCCAAACATTGAAGTTTGGTCTAGTGGTTTCCTCGTCTCTAATCCTCTTTGCCTTTTGTAAGAGTATTACCTGCTTCTTTGTTCTAGATGGGCGATACATCTGAACCAAGTTGTGTTTTCTGGAACAACTCAAGGTAAGGCTTTTCTTCCTTTCAGTACAAAAAACTGTTAAGTGCAAACGAGTACCGTTACTGGGATTGGCGCCGCTCTTAGAGGCCCTTTACAGTTTGAGGTCACTAGATCGGGGGTGAAAGCGGAATCTTTTCAGTATGATAATTCGTGATTCCAAGATATGTTCGACCAATGATTCATGATTTATTTATAGAATTTCTTCATGGTTCATGAGACAAAAATTCAAGATTCAAGATTCATTTATTTTTCGTCCATGATTCATCATTCACAGCCTGCGAGATGATGTGATTCATGATTCCTTCACTTTTTTTAGCCGTGATTCATAATTCAAGATTCCGATACTAGAGCACGCCTTATTCTAAAAAGACGTTATGTCAAAGTAATGTTTTAAATTGGAAAGAGCGGGCTAACGGTAGTTAGAAAGCATAGCTTCAAGATATTAAAAAATAAAAAAAAACATATAAAATCACAATTTTTCAAAGCAAAAAGAAGCGAAAATGTGGTCATTATGCTAATTTCAACCTGTTCTTTCCATTTCTGAAAACCATTTCGTCATAGCTGGCTGATTTATGGAAACTTTATTTGTCATGTGTTCCCAAGCTACGAAGAGCTTACTTTTCTAACCCATAATTTCCCCAAGCGCACCTTACAAAGTAAATAAATTACTTAAGTACTTAAATTGGAATCTTTGTGTATTTTTGGCTGTTAGAGGCTTCCCTCTTCGATGTCTGGGGCTCGCAACTGCCCAAGGGAGAATTATGTTACTTAATTTTCTATACTTAAACCCCCGCCGCACCCTCCCCCACATTTCTATAACTAGGACAAACAAAAGTCAACAGATACCCGCATCGGCGTATAACCTGTACTCCGGTTCATTCACTTCTTCCACGTATACTACAAATGTTGTACTTGCTGCCAGATTAACTTCAAAATCTATCAGATAATCTGCACCGCAAGGTTGCCCGCACCTTCTCCAATACAAGTTAAGGTAAATTAATTGATAACCCGCGGGTGATAGTCCGAAAAACACGGTAATTTGTAACTAATGATTTTGCTTTTTCCCAGGAGCCCTGGTTTCTGGTCTGAGGAAGGCTGTGAAGTACACAGCACAAATAAAACACACACTGAGTGCCACTGCTATCATTTGACGTGCTTCGCTGTGCTGATGGCGGTGGAGAGTCGAGCTGTAGCTGCAATCAAGGTAACGATGGAATATTGTTCAAACATAGTACATAGAATTGTTAACATTTTTAAACAAAAGACAAAGCATTTGAGTTTCAGTGGACACTAGAGACATTTTTCGGCTTTTATTCAACTTGTAACAAGATAACCTTTGCATTACAGTAATTCGCTAAAACATACCTTAGGTCTTTCGACCAGCAACTGCACCATGTCAATTTAAAGCCTCTTTGTTAAATAGATAACTTTTGTTGTGTATTGCAATTTTCTCCCCTCACCTATTACGTACATTAGTTTAAAATTCTTTACACAAATATCCTGCTTTCTTCACGAATTTCCATTCAGTCAAAATACAGTATTATTATTATTATTATTATTACTAGTACTCCAATAGGCCTTATGCATGTTGACTTAAAACCAGTCAATTTCACCCCCAAGCCTCGTGTTCAAGAAATAGGTGTAAGCAATTTTGCATGCGTAAACCGTGTTCACGAAGGAACTCTTTTCATTTGTGGGCGTTTTTGGATTTGATTTATGAAAATATTCACACCCTCGTGAATCGAATGTGAGGCTTGGTGGTGTTTGACGTGAACATTCATAATGCTTCTTGTCAAACTGGCTTTCTTTTTAAAAAGGTTCTTATGAAAAAAAGGAGAGTGTACTTCGATTACGTTTCATTCTGTATCTTTGCAGATTCAGATTTTTATTTTTCACATTTTACAATAACAACATATCCTAACACAAGACATAGTACGTAATCAATGGAAAGTAACTCCAGGAATGGAATTAAAGAGAGAAATTGAAACTTTTGAAAATGAGTTATCAAGAGATGGTGTTTACAGTTTTGTATGGTTATGTTACTGATGATTATCAAGAAGGAAAAATCTATACTTTATGAATCTATTATGTGGCAAAATTTTTTGTTCCGGTTGTGGGGTGTTAGCTTCTAGATCTTGACATGCTTTGATCAAGCGTTTTAGAGTTGTTGTTGTATATGTTGTTGTTCAGTGTGAACCACAGAAGAAATGCTCAAGGCGTATGCAAAACAACTTTGTTCATTGTTTATACATTGTTGTTCCAGGGAGTACACCTTATTGCCCTCAGCCTTATAACCTACGTTGGGATCGGTCTGTCGGTTGTTTGTTTAGTTCTTGCTTTTCTCACATTCCTAACGTTCAGGTGAGTCATTTGCAACAGCCCTATGTAACAGAACTGGTAAAACCTAACCTGATAGGCTAGTTTCCCCAACGTAACTCGGGGACGTTTAGGCCAACCTTGGCCCTGATCAATTCTTGAAAAAAAAAAACTGATCGAATTTTAAAGTCACTATCAGGCTTGTTGAAAAGTAGAGCCTTTTGATAATAGAACTTTTAAGGATTCTTTTTTTGTTGTTCCTGTTACATTTTTTTAGACTGGAAGCGTGCAATGATGACGTAGCAGGAGGCATATGACGTAGCACGAGACATATAGCAGAGACAATATTTTCTATCTCAAAAATTCAATTCTGGCTGCAATGGTCACATTGTTATAACTTAAATCAATAAATTATTCCCTGGAAATTGTTTGAAATAAAAACCTTATGATGTTTTTTAACAGAAATGATTTTTTTTAAACAAAAGCCACACAATTCCTTGCTGCTACGTCACAGGTTACCAGTCCCCGGCCTGCTCGGTCAAATTTACATTCCAATCTTTTTTTTGATTAAAAAGCATACTTCGACGTGGAAATTTTCTTTGGTTACACGAATTTCGAGTTCAGAGATGAAAACATTTTTAATCCAAAGAGTAAAAAAATAAGCTTGATTGGGTTTTCAATGAACCTAGCGGGGTAAACCCACACGGCACGGCTTACCGCACCTTCTTGAATCACGTGGGTGAGCGGCATTCCAAGATGGCGCGACAAGCCGTGCTGTGTGAGTTCACAAACACCCAACCGGTTACAAGTTAAAGCAGTTTAGCTGTCGTCCAGTCTACACCATCGTCTAATAATGAAAAGAAGTAGCAGTCGAAACGTTGCGTTCATTTACTTAGAACGAATTCTTGAAACAATCGAGTAACGTTTGATTATTCAATGTCTGATTATAGTGTAGGTCTGGGTTCGAGTCTCGAATCTCGTCCTACAGGCTGCCATGGTAAAAACAGTCTTTAACCATTCCGCGTTACGCTTATAAACTTTAAAGCTATGTTGTTAATGCAGATTTGCTAATTTCTAATCATTGTTTCTTTTTTTTGCAGGTTTATGAAATCTACTAGAACTTTCATTCACCAGAACCTCGCAATCTCGCTAACTTTTGCAGAGTTGGTTTTTATGTTTGGAATTAACAAGACTGAGAACGAGGTAAACGTGTTGAAGCTAAATTGGCAATTTATGGATAATGAATGAATAACACCTTACACAACCTCTCTGCTGCTTCACTTAGACCGAATTTTTTCAAGCTTGTCACTTTAGAGACCACCCCCTTTAGGGCATAAGCTTAGAACAAACACCCCTTCCCCCAGTCTCCATCCCTTCGGCTTACCATACATCAATGCATTTTTTTATCTTGCTTCACATAATTTGCTTCTATTTCTTTCATAAACACAAAGGAATATAATACTTGAGCTTTTGCCAATAACATTATTGATTTATTTCTATTTTAATGTAATAACGTTTTGCTGTTTCCGGCCTTTTCATAGAGCTTTTGCGGTAAAAATTTATTATATTTATGCTCAAAAACCTAATAAAGATCTCTACATTCATTCAAAACCCATTCTACATTCTGTTGTTTAGTAATCATAACTTCTTACATTTGTGTTGCTGTTGGAGGGAATTGAAGCGCTTTTTTCAAGCGTAGCGTGAAAAGGGTATAGTTGTCCCTCAATTTTACTTTTCACGTTACGCTTCAGAAAGCGCTTCAACTCCCCACAAAAGCAATTCAAATGTAAGCATATTTTATTACTAGATAACAGAATGTAGAATGAATGATTTTGTTACATTTTAAAGTATAAGTATACAAAACTCTAGTTTCCGTACATTTCCTTTTGAAAACTTGGTATCGTGACGGAAGCGTGGGCTACCTGTGGTTAACCCAGTTTGTCAGCCCAGTTAGTAAGATTCCGACGGGAGGCCTGGATGGTTGCCTAAAAAAATCAACTTATGATTTAATACAGTTTTTGCTTTGATTTATTGATTAGTTGACAAACTCAACTCGTAATCACTGATTGGCTCACTGATTTGTTGGTCTTTCGAATCCTTGCAGTTGGTGTGTAAAATAGTCGCCATTGCCCTTCACTATCTGTTCTTGGTAGCGTTTGCGTGGATGGCACTCGAGGGCGTTGTTCTCTACTTAATGCTCGTCAAGGTTTTTGAACCAAAGAAGTCGACACTCAACAACAAGAGAATCTTCTTCGCCTGCGCCTGGCGTAAGTACAAAACTCTGTTTGATCTTGAAATGATCATGTAAATTAAATTGAGTTCAAGCATTTATTTATTTAAAGTTCATATAACGCTATCATTTTTCTTTGGATCAGATCATTTCATATGCATGCTAAGCAAAAAAAATCGAAATTTGGTCATTTCTTTTTTCTACTGTTGCTCAAGCTAACAAATTTAGACATCTTGGTTCACGACCGCGTTTCAGGGGACTGGGTTGTGACGTCATTCCCGACTTGTAATATTGAGCAAATGAAGTATTTTCTAAACATAAAGGGGCAAAAGAACCGAGAACTGTATGAGGAATTGGAATGTACTTCTGAATCGAAAATCTCTGATTCATTCATGCCCATCTTATTGTGTTTTGATCCAGAGATGTCCGGGAATGACTTCATAACCCAGTTCTCCTACAACGCGGCCGTGGACCAAGATGTCTAAATTTGCTAGCTTGAGCAACAGTAGAAAAAAATTTGAACAAACTCGTTTCCTAAACGTCCTTAGTTTCCAAACACTTTCATTAGTTACAAAAATAATTGTTGCTATAGGCACTTTAGTGTTTGTAATTTGTATGACTTTCAGTTTCTGGTATCTACTTATGATTCAATTTGTTTATTGAGAAGCGTTCTAATAAACATCTTTGTTACATAGATACAAATGTTTTACTGCAAAATGTGCCTCTCGTAGATTTCATACGAAACTACATTTGGGACACGAGTGACGTTCTTTCCATATTTCTCGCTGACGTCGTTTCTTTCTTTTTCCCGCTCACTTCGGCGCAAGCAAACACACATATCAATATAACAAAAAGAAAAGTATAAGTTAGCTAAACATATGAAGTTTACCTCCTCGTGGAAAAAAATAATTTTCTCATTCGCTACGCTAACTCGTGAAATCTCTTTTTTCCGCTCGAATATAAACTTCATAAGTTTGCGCCATCATGCAGTACTCTGTTAAGTATTATTATTATTATTATTATTATTATTATTATTATTATTAGTTGTAGTAGTAGCAGTAGCAGTAGTAGTAGTAGTAGTAGTAGTAGTAGTAGTAGTAATAGTTGTAGTAGTAGTAGTAGTAGTAGTAGTAGTAGTAATAGTTGTAGTAGTAGTAGTAGTAGTAGTAGTAATAGTTGTAGTAGTAGTAGTAGTAGTAGTAGTAGTAGTAGTAGTAGTAATAGTTGTAGTAGTAGTAGTAGTAGTAGTAGTAGTAATAATAATAGTAATAATAATAATAATAATACTTGTTATCTTATATGTTTTCATTCCGTGTTTGCTTTGCAGTAATTCCGGCGATCATCGTGGTAGTTTCGGGTGCAATAAATCACAAAGGATACGGAACAAACGACTAGTAAGGAAATAACTCTCCTACATTACTTAAAGGCGCGTTTGTCAATCCGTATTTATTGAGGTTCGTTGTTCCGCGCAGGCCTGCGTGCCATGTCTTTCTTATTTTTGCTGTGACTGCGCTTTATACAAACTAGTTTATCAACGTACATCAGAGATACGTTTTATGTATGTAAAATAGGCACCTTTGTTTACTTTAAGAACGTACTAGGAGCTTTAATTATTATTGGTAATGCAGTTTATATTAATATTTTTATCATTATTTCTAATAATTCTTTTGTTATTAGAGCGCTTACTGAAATTTGTGTTTTGATTTTAAGCTGCTGGCTCTCCCTTGATAATGGATTCATCTGGGCGTTTGTTGGCCCAGCTCTTGCAATCGTTGCAGTAAGTTTTTTTTCATCCGTAGTAAGTTTTTTGTTGCAAGTCTAAGAACACAAGAGTCATTGAGTATATAGTTTATCTGCATATTTATTACATTAGTATACAACTTGTGGCTATATCTGATAACTGTGATGTGTTACTAACGGTTCCTTAGCTTACGAGTTTTCCCATTCCCTATGTCTAGTAAAAATATAGCGATTAAAGGAAAAAATAAATCTTAAATAACCAGGATAGAGCCCTTATTTAACGTTTTCCTCTCTTTTCAGTTTAATTTTGTGTGCCTCGGTATCACGTTCAGCGTGATGGCGCGGAGAGGGTCCTACAACAACGAAGATAGTCTAGACAAGATAAGGTGAAGTACATTCTTTGTTAGTTCTTCCAAAAGCTGACATAAAGATTTCTTTGATGATCATACCTGCATGAGCTCCGCTTTTTTAAGAAATAGATAACTCTGATCAACGTCTCATTTCATAATATTGACAAATATAATAACATAGAAAATAACGGTGACAAAACCAATAACCAATTGACTGTGACAATGAATGTGACTGTGACAATGACAGTGACTGAGGCAGGTACAGTGACAGCGACAGAGACAACGACAGTGACAATAACAGTGACAATGAATGTAATACTGGCAGTGAGAACGACAGTGACAGTGACAATGTATGGGCCATCGACAGTCAAACTGACAGAGGCAGGGACAACGACAGTAGCAATGAATGCAACAGTAACAGTGACAGCGGCAGTGACAGTGACAGCAGCAGTGACAATGACAATGACAGTGACAGTGACAGTGACAATGACAGTGGCAGTGACAGTGACGACAAAAGTGACAGTAGCAGCAAAAGTGACAGTGACAGCGACAACGACAATGATATAACAATAACAGTGACAACGAATGCAACAGTGACAGTGACAGCAAAAGTGACAGTGACAGTTATGTTGACAGGAATATGGCATGACAGCAACAATAAATGTGACTATGACAGTAACAGCGGCAGTAACAGTGAAGTTACAATAGCAATAGCATTGACACAGACAACGACAGTGACACATGCAGCTACAATGACAGTGAAAACGACAACATGAATGTCAACATTAGAAAACGATAACAATAAAATAATAATAAGTAATAATGATAGTTGTTCCCTGTGTCAAAAACAGAGATAACTAAGTTTGAAACGAAATGAAATGCCTTTCAGATACTGGGCGAAAGGAGCGATTTTATTGACGTGCATCTTGGGTTTAACGTGGATGTTCGGCGTTTTCTTCATAAACGGGATCTCAATATTCATGGCTTACTTTTTCACAATATTCACCGCCTTACAGGTAATGAGACCGTATTGGAAGATTTTCTCACAGATACTAGTGTCTCGAAAAACCACAAAATTTCATTTGTTAAAGTTACAACAATTTGACTATTGTAGCGAGAATAAAATTTTTTGAGATGAAAAAGATTGTCTCTGCTTTATGCCTCTCGTGCTACGCCATATGGCTTCTACTAGGTCATCATTGCACGCTTCAAGTCTAAAAACTGTAACAAGAAGGGCAAGAAAAAAAGTTTTATTTTCAAAAAAATTCTATTATTAAAGAGTTCTAGTTTTTACCTGGAACTTAAAGAAATAAGCTTGATAGGGACTTTAAACTTTGAGCTGGCTCGTAGATTATGTTTCGCAAGGAAAAGAAGTTTCGTACTACCCAGTTCCTTCTTCTTTCTTCTTCGTTTTGGGTTTTCGGAGGTTGCACTTTTTACTTGTCTTTTAATTCTGAAACGTACTAGAAGGGTAAAATTTTAGGGAATCGGGTCGGAAACTTCAACATTATGTTAGTAACGATCAACGCTTTACATGTTGTTTCGAAGAATCAACACTGCTCCACCCGGCAACGTTTTTTTGTTTGTGTGTATATTTTACGTTCATTCCCACGGTTCAGTAGGCAGTTTGGTATCATGAGTAAAATTTAATAACGCCCCATGACGAGGCTCTTAACTGAGGGGAAATCCCAGGGAAATTCATGCGCATGCGTACTTGAAACATAGTCCACGATTTGGCAAGAGAAGGCGACCTGTACATTTACGCCAAATTCCTTACGTTTAAACGTATAAATCTTGCCTTATTTAGTAAAATATTGCTCAGGTGATTACAGAGTTTTCGCTGCTCTGATTGGTGGAAGCTGACGCATTATCCTGGCTATAACCACACCGTCCGGAGTGGAGCACTCCATGCTGTCAAACCAGCTCCAATGGCCTGAATCCGGGAGCAATTCTCCCCTCTGGAAGTTTCCAGAATGGCTAATTTACTACAATGTATACGTAAAAAATTCTGTTTGTTTTTTATGCTTGAACTGGCCGCTTATTGCATCTTTTTTACCTTCATTCTTTGAACTCAAACTGTTAAAAATGTCGGTTCACTTTGCTTTTTTCAATCGATTATGTGATCTGCGCGCTGCTAGTTGCTGTGCAATGACGCATGGCAATTTGAATTAATTAAAACACAAAACATAGCTGCGTTTTTCCTTTCTTTGCTTGGCTATTTGTCTCTGTAATCACCTGAGTTATTTTGCTAAAACAATTATTTTCCTCAGGCTTAGTGAGAACCTGGTTGATGAATAATCCCCTCGACATTATTCACCAGGTATTCACTTCGCCTTCGGCGAATAATTGTTTAATAACGCATAGTGAGAATCTGTAAACCTCAGAATGTTGTTAGATTGTTAGTACAATGAGTGGGAGTTTTACCAACTGTTACCTTTCTTGAGTTTCTTTTTATAGTGGTGAAGGTTCGCATTGCATTGTGGTAAATGTACAGCCGCAATCGATTTGTTCGGAATAGTCATTTAAAGAGAAACTGATTCATTGTTTGTAATCTTTGTTTCTTTCGTCTTAATTTTCATTCAAATATCTCCAAGTTTTACCATGATTTTAGAAGCTAACCCGCAATGTCGCTAAAACTAAAGTGTAAATGCTAGAGAAAGGTTTGTATATGAGCAATTTCTTTCAAATTTGTCAGGAAGTAATCTCTAAACTTTTGTCTCGTTTTCTATCTTTAGGGTGTTTTCATATTTATTTTCCACTGCGTCTGTGACACAAAGGTAAGGAATAAAGGAACAGCTTTCTTTTTGGTTCGTTTACTTGCAATCAGGCATTTCTGCCGTAAGATAATGTCATAAAATGACTATTTTAACTTTTGCTTATCGTCTTTGGAAAAAAGAAAGTAGTTCCCCACCCCCGCCTTTGAAAGGGTACAGGACGAACGTTTTAGGGTCTAAAATGCGACCGTCGCGTACCAGTTTAGGGTCTCCGGCTAACTCCGTACCTTTTAGGGATGAAAATTTAACGTTCATTGCAAATTTCCACCAAAAGTTATGGCCGACTAAATGTGGTTGTACCTTATAGAGTATGAAATCAGCCTCTGTTAATTTATGCACACATTTTGCGGTCATTTTCAAGTCCGTCCGTCGAGTGCACCCCTACTTACTTTTCAATGGAGTCCCCCGGGAGTAGTGCTATTCTCTATCTGATTCGATAACTTTCTTTCTGGGTTTCTTGGTTGAGTTTTGAAAGGTTAAACAAATATAATGGATGGCCTAATTCTCTAGGGTTTTTGTGAACGTTTCGAGATTTTACGTTCGCTAAAAGCTATGAGAAAATGTTGCAGTTGCCTTCTTTGTGATTGTGGTCAGTTGAGATTTCACCAGTCTAAACGTTCAGTAAGTGGAAGTGCTTTCAGTGTGTGCTTATTAAGGCCTTATGAAATCTGTTGTATAACTAAATAAACCAATTAAACATCTTCAGATAAGGCGAGAGTACACGCGAATCCTGTGTTGTCGCAGTAACCAAGGAGAATATTTAATGAGCAAGGGATCATCTAGCCGAACTAACACATTTGCTAAAGTCAAGAACGCTGATGACGATTCGTCAAAAAGTCCTAGAATTTTGGTAAGCTTATCAGTGTGAAGGCTAGGCTTTTAGTAAGTTAAACGTGCTCGTTACCAAAATGATGAATAATGATATCGGTAATGGTGATAATGATGGTGATAATAATGATGATGATGATGATGATGATGAAGTGATGGCGGCGGTGATAATGACGATGATGGTGACCATAATGATGGCGATAATAATGATAATGATGATGATGATGGTGGTAGCGATGATAGTGGTGGTGATGATGGTGGTGATGAGGATAATAGTGCGATGATTATGATGGTGATGATATTGACGATGATGGTTATGATGTTATAATTATGATGATGAAGGCGATAATGATAATGATAGTGATGATCACGGTATTGGTGCTGATGATAGGGATGACGATGATTATCATTGTGACGATGATGATGGTTGTGAAGACGATGATTGTGACGATGATTCTGATAATGATGACGATGATGATGGTGATAGTAGTGTTTATGATAATGGTGACGATAATGATAAAGGTGATGGTGAATATAATGATAATGATGATGATGATGATGGTGGCGATGATGATACTGATGGTGGAGATTATGTTCGTGATGGTGATGATGAAAATGATGACGATGATAAATATAATGATGGCAGTGGTGATGATGTTGGTAGTAGTGAAGTGATGACGATAATAATGTTGGTGATGGTGATGATGATGATGATGTTAATGATGGTAGTAGTGATGAAGACACTGCGACATCAAAAACAAAATTGATAGCAAATTAAAGAAGGGAAAAAGAGACTAGGACAAAGAAGATAAGCTAAAAATGTAACACTATAGTGCTGTTATTCTTGAAAAAATTTATTTGATCGCTGAAGCTTAAGTAAACTAAACCTTTTCTTGAGCATGCGCGGCAAATCCAGTTGTTGCTCATACCCAGCTTCCGAAACAGAACTATTCAGTTTATCTATATAGAAAAGCTTGGGCTATAGCTCATAAGCTTAGCGAAAGGATATTTAGTCCCCGGTTATTAAGTTTACCCCTGCAAATTACGAAGAGCAGTTTTTTTCCCTGTTGTGACCAGTAAGCATAGTCACTTTCGTTAGAAAAATCTTTTCTAAGATGTTTTATCATTTGTAATATTTACAAGTATAACCTTGAAATTGTTTCGTTTTTATTTGCAGAATTCAAGCGTTTATAAACCGACCATTTTGATTGGAAATGGTACAAGTAAGTATATGGTACCAAGACTTTTCCTTTTGCTAAAAAATTAAATCTTCATCGCGCGCAGTGAAGATGTTATTTTTATCCTTCTCGCGTGAGGATGATGGCATCGCAATGGTTACTAACATAATAAGTCAATCACAAGAGATCTTTCCGCTCCCATGAGGCGCGCGACCGGTTCTTTTAGAAAAGTTGTGTTTTATGTAAGAATTACATCAGTATCTAAAAAATAAACAGTCCGTTTCATGGCCGCTTGGGAATACGAATCTTAGCTTATCGTGCTGAAAGTCACTTGTCCGCGCTTTGCTCAGCCATGAAATATCCTCTATAGTTTTTTCGATATTCTTATTTTAGATATTCTACATACCTTTTAACAATGAATGTATTTATAATTCTTATACATTTTCCTCATTTGAGGGGAGCGCTTAACTTACTCAAGGATTTTTAATGTTTTGAAGTTAGTCCCATGAAGAACAAAATTTCCGCTTTTTTTAAGTCAGCCGCCATTTAAGGCACGACGCATTTGCTTGTATGCATGCATGTGTGTAAGTATGTATTTTCATATTTTTCCTGTTGTAAACTTTACAAGTCTTTTCTTTAAATTTTCTTTAGATGGAAGATCAATGGCTTATGGCGATAGCAATGATAACAAAAATGGATACAAACCGGCTGCAACCGACCATTCAGACAACGAAGGCGATGATGGCGAAAACCCCCGAAACAGCTTGCTTAGCAAACAGGAAAATGGGATCGAGTTAATGCAACTCAAAGCCTCAGAGTAAGGCCTATTGGTGGGATTGATATCCAATTAGTACTGGCATACTGTTCAAGGGGACCGAAAGACTTAGAAATGATAAAAGGAAATACTTAGGCGTCGTGGACTGTGTTAAATTGCTCTCAATACGAAAATATTCGCGTGGAAAATTTAACGCCGAGCTGAAGTGTAAATTTTTTTTTATCTGACTTCTAATTCCTTTAGATTTTTCGCGGTTTTGAAACTTGTAAACAAGTAAATCGCAATTTTAAAAATACCCACAAAAATTTTTATTTCACCATCTACGCCGACATTAGATATGGAGGATATTAATTGGTGCCGCAAACATATGAAGTTTCTCTTCGAGCGGAAAAAAAGAGACTTCACGAGTGATCGTAAATATTTTTTCCGCAAGAAGAAAAACTTTATGTGTTCGCGCCAACATATAATAGATTTTTGTTGTATAGATATGAGTGTTTCGCTGGAAAATAAAATAAAAATAAAACACAGAAAAAGCGAAAAAAAAAAAAATAAATAACGACATTGACATCTTAACTAGTGAGGATATCGGAAGTAAGTCACTCGTACCCCGGATGAAGTTTCGCATGAAATCTACGAGTGGCGCGTTTTACAGTAAAACACTCATACCTTTTTTTATTAAATATGAATGATTTGTCTTGCATTCCCAGATGATGCCATGGACAGCAAAAGCTTAAATACTTTTAAAAAGATATATTTTATATGTTTAAAGTTGAAAGCATCATTTGAATTGAATCTTTTCTTTTCTTGATGCTACTACAAGGCAACTTTTTCAGATAGCCAGCAACATTTTGTTATTCTAAAAAATTGATCACTAGAGCTCGGCAATGTTTGAAGATCGAGACCTGGGGAGAGGGAAGGAATGATATCTTTCCTTCTCTCTACTCATCCTCTTCTCAATATTTTTAATAGCCAATAGGCCTCACTGCGCAGGCTTTAGTGGAAATTTTTGTAAAAGTATTGAAATACTGCTTTGAATCGGGCTTAGCCCAAAAATACTCTTGTAAAGTTTATTATAAAATCTTTAAGAAGAACCTTTAACTTAAATTAGCTAGCTAGCATATCAAATATTTGCTTTGATAGCACTTTAAATATATAACTTCTAGCAAAAGCGTCAGCAGAGTTGGTTTGAAGTCGTCAATCTGACGACAGACTGTTAAGTCAAGGACTGCTCTGTCAAGCTTCTGCAAAACTGGGGCCGTCTCCGGACGGAAGATGGGTCGATTAATGTAGTGTGCTATTAATTTGTATATAGAACTAAAACAATTTTACCTAACCCACGCTTTTTGTATCACAGTCTCTGAATTGGGTAAATAATTCACCCAAAGATGCAATTTAATATGATGCACAAAGGTACATTATTTCTGCGTTTTTAACGTTGTTAAACGGTTTAACTGAAGATTGTTTTATCACAGTTTTCCGAAGGATAAAAAGTTGCATGTAAAATTAAAAATGTAAATACATCCTGTCTCAGGTAAAAATAAAACGGTTGAGATGTGTTACTGGTCCATTTTCAAAGCCTTTGAAGTGTTTTTTTTTTTTGTTTCACTTCAGTCCTGAAGACGAGAAGCAAACAACAGAAATAATGCAATGTTTTTGTCAAATCCCGCATCCCTAGCCTGGCGTCCACCGCCATCTTTTTTAATTACTCAATTCAGATCACGAGACTGACTAGCGGAATAGGTCTTTTATATCGTTAGTTATCTAAACAAATCCTAAAATTCAAATAAGTTGGTGAGAAGGCAAGACTTATAAAACTTACGAGTAGTTGTAGTTATTGTTCTGTTAACAATTTACTCCTTTATTAGTAAACCCGCTCATGTTTTGTGTTCCTCTGCATGCTAGCTTCTCTTTATCGGTCAGCGTCTCGTACCCAATTTTATAGTGACTATACCCTATAAAATGAACTTGGTTTTATTTCTCTACTAAAGAAATTTTTGCAGTGTTACCGTGACGTTCCCTATGACTTACGTTTATTATTGTTAGGTCCGAGTAGGGAGGCTGTAGAGCGGAGCCACATGGAGAATTGTAATTCTTGTCTACTGGGGTGGGGAGTTTTATTCATTTATTTTCTTATAAGATATTAAGAAATAAATTGTAAAAATGTTTAATGATTCGTACTGTCTTTTATTCGAACAAGATTAAAACTATCTTACTTAGTTAAAAACTCACCTCGCAACGAGCCGTTGACCACTCCTCGGCCTAACATCAAACCGTAACAAATACACTTTTCAATTTTCTATAAACATGATTCTACACACTACTAGCTAGTATTATCCTCAGTACACTCTATTTTAATACAAGAACTTCGAATTTTTCGTTCTTATAAAAAAAAAAGAATGTGTATAAGAATCGATTTTCTTGTTAAATTCAAATATTATGGTCGGTTCCAAACATTGCATTAGCGAGATAGCCGATAGCTGATTTGTTTGTCTTCTTCATGAACTCATAAGTACAAAGCGATATTGGAAAGATAGATTGACCGGGAAATTGATAAAGGCTTTTCGAATTTAATATGAATGGCCTCTTTTGATCTTAAGTTGGAATTCTGTTGAGAGGGTCCTGAAGGGGGTTCCAAATCCCAGTTCCCAGCCTAATTTTGATCCATGCAAATCTAGTTCCCAGCCTCTTTTTGGTCCAAATCCCAGTTCCCAGATCCTAAATCCCATTCCTAATGGTGCAGCTTACGGAATGATGCTTATAACAATTATAACCAGTTGAATGACAGTTTGATATTGTTTTCACTTAAAATAACTCTAGAATAACGCTGCTGACTCCTTGATTCCACAGGTCTGTTCAATGTTCTACTGTACATTGCTTAGGCTGCCTTTTCAGTTAACTGTTATCTTGCAATTTTTAGTATGAAAATCTGCATTAATGGTTGAAAAATACTCAACCTCTATAATCACTGTCCGCGGGAAGTCGAACGCCACTTTGAAGTAAACACGTGCGTATGTTTTTTTTGTAAACTGGCAGAACATGACCACGGCGTGGAGCCTGGAAGCGAGAATTTGCTGATAGAGCTAAGATACACAGATTCTTTGTGCCAACCTATACCTTCTAATATACAATTTTTTTGACTTATTTGAAAAAAAAATGGGCTTATTTTAGCATTTTTGTCATTGTACAGAATCAGAGAATGACAAAAAAAAAAATAGAACTCCCATTCCCTCTTTCAAAAGTTATTATCCTACTCCCAGGCATAAAACTCCAGTCCCAGTTCAGCGGGTTCTTTTACCCAGTCCAAAATTAGGCAAATCCCAGTTCCCATTTTACCCTTCAAGACCCTCTGTTGAGGCAAAATCTAAAATTTTGAAGCCGGGTAGATCCTCACCTCGCCGCTATTCGATAACGAACAATCCGCCTGTACTATATACTTTGTAACTTTAACTTCATTGGATATCAACGGGGCATTTTTTTAAAAATTCAGGGCAAAACTACTTGGCGCTAATCGGACGCTGGTGTACTTACGAAGTTTTTGAAATTATTTCTAGCCGTTTTCAAAAAGTTTCAAAGATATGTAAATATGTAATCGCATGGTTCCTCGAACTTTTGAATTCATTTTCTTTCCAATATGTAATAAATAATTTCCAATATTTTTCTTTTTCTATTATAATTAAAATCTTAGTTTTACTATTATTGGTTTTAATATCTTGGTAAATTAACACTTTATCTTTGCATCTACGACTACATGGTGAAACATTCATATATGTACTATTTCTTATTTGTTCATATTATGCATGATGACTTACATTTATAACTTTCAAGAAGTTTAAACTGATAAGAGTAAACAGACATTACATTTAGTTTTTAGTAGAATAGCATAAAGTGAAGAATTCAAAATGGTTAGCCAACCAAACTCTAAAGCCATTCCAATGTTCTTTAAAATTTCCGAGAAGCTAATTTTTTTGTGAAGCTAAATTTCCGAGAAGCTAAATTTCTGAGAAGCTAAATTTCCGAGTAGCTAAATTTTCCAGATGCTACTGAAGTTTCCGAGATGCTTAATTAATTTCAGTTTTGAGAAGCTAAAACGGAATTATGTAGGGTTAAGTTTAAAAACACAGTATCAGTGTTTTTGGCCTGAAACTAAGAAAAATTCGTTGTAAAATAGATATGTTGAATTTTACGAGTGCCGATTTCTGAGCAGCTTATGAGATGCTAAGTTTCTAAGAAGCTTAATTTCCGAGAAGCTAAATTTCCATAAATATACACATCATGCAAAAATCATGTGACGACCAAACTTCCTCTTTGAACAAAGACCAGAGGTTACGAAAGCCGAGAAGCTTTTTACACGAAGCTAAATTTCCGAGAATCACTACCTGATTGCCATTTTTTGCGTTATCGGATATTTTGCTTTTCCGATACTACTGTTACTGCTTCCTTCATCGCCTGACGACAAGAATGGCGAAGAAGTCACAACTATCATCGATCCGAGTCCCCTAAGTTTGTCCAATATATTCGTAATATGTTTCAGCAACAAACCTGGGAAATGTGCCAGAGATGTGCTTGTCGCCATTTGCTGCAGAGCTATTGTTCCTCTTGGCTTTTTCCTCTCATATTATTATCTGTTTCTGGTAGCATTGCATGTGTCATCCCGCGACGCTCATAAAACAGTCGACTATACATATTTTATCGCTAATTTTAAAAAGGTTTTATATGACACTCTTGCAACAAGTACTATTATCGTTTATGTCCTTGCAGTGCTTGTCCCAATTCCGCAATATTTCTCAAAGAACGTCCTTCCTGACGATGATACTTGTAGTTTTATACTGTTACAACCACCACGTGGTTGGTCACTGCCGGCAATAGTTACAAGTGATTTTAACCACCATAGCTTCATAAACTGCACGAAAAAATTCCTAAGACAGACAAGATATGACGTGTATGGGACGACTAAGAAGTTACTTCCATTTTGCTGCAAGGATAACAGAAGTAACTGCAACTTCTGCCGTAAGCGTTGCTGTTTTGTCCATTTTATACTTTGTCCATTCCGTTTTGTTGCTTGGGTATTTTTATTTATTTTTCGTATATGGTCTTTCTCATTCATGGTACCGTCTAATTATCTCGCACATCAGGCTCTTCATATTTCAAAAAACAGGGGGTTTCGTGCTTTTCTGTTTTTCGCGTCTTTTTACCTATCTTTGGTTCAATTTTTATATACAATGCTAAACACCATCATTGTGAGTAATTTAGCAAGTTATACACTTATCAGTTTTGTGCTATTCTATAAGGTATATCTTCCAATTTTTTCAGCCATAATCCTTGTAACCAATTATCTGTATCAATGCTATCATAACGCAAATAAGTCATACAGCGAGCTTAGAAAACTTGTATTTGAAGTATGCATCGAAAAAGAAGGCGAGATCAGCTGCGGATCGGAAAATAACACAGCCAGAAATCAAAGTCAACTATCAATTAGTCAGCCTTCCCTTTCACAACCTTCAAACTTGCAGGAACAACCGGATGAAGATCCTGAAGAGCTGCAGCCGCTTCCGGCTTCACAGCAACATAACCAATTGCCGATTGGTCTGCAGGAAAACAACAGAAAACTAGTATATATTGATGAAATAACTGGTTCTACGCTAATCCCCAAAAAACTGTTTGACAGTATTTGCTGGAAATTGAAGCCTGTTTGAGAACAACTTCTTTTTATGGTGACAAAAATGGTTGTTCTGTCAACAATTGCAGTGATCTTTGTTGTTATTGTCTTTACCTTGACTCCCCGAACTGAGTTCGGAACTGTAACACAAACAGCCATTGCGTTGTTTTTGGGAAGCTTACCTCAGGTTTTCGGAGTTTTTTCAAAAGACAGCGTGACGAAAGAACAGCAGAGAATGGAAATGAAAAGTCGTGTTAAACAATGTGTGAAGTGCTACCTTGAACATGGTCATGAGGCACTTTCTGAGTCGCAAGCGCTTTTGGATCCCATTTCGAGTTTTTAGAGTATGTTGGGTTTTATGTAAAATAAGATTGTTTTAGCTTTTCAACTTTCTGTTCAACCAAAACTTGGAACTGATGTGCGAGTTAGGCAAACTTATCATGGTGTTCTGATCAATGTTACATTGTATCTTTAGAAAATGGGAAAAGCTTAAGGAGCTAGTTTCCATGCCAACCCCCTCCCAACCCCACCCTCCTTACCAGACTCAACTAACCCCACCTTCCCTCCTTTGAAAAACACTCGATCCCTACGGTGCACAAGTTGTAGAATTGGTACTACCCTATAGCTAGCTTGTTCATTTTGTCATATTTGTGTTTTGATACTACTATGGATGTAAACATTTTTAAGCAAGGCTGGAATGGCCCAAAGCAACCGTGACGAAGTTCATAGTTTATGAGATTTTGATACACTATATTGTAGCAAAGCTGATTCCTAAGAATTTCAAAGCTTGATATAGTTAGCACTTGTTTGTAGTTCGCTTTGAACAAACTTACAGTTCACCTAAAGCTGTTAACTTTCCTTTAAGAAAGAGTAATAATTGTTGTAAGCACCTGAAACTATCCCGAGTTTTGGGGTTCTGGTTAAAATTAAACTAAACAAAAATAAGTAAGTTTGTCATTTCCAATTAAACAAATAAGTTGCTATCCTAGAACTGTGACCAGAAGCTTGCATGGTCAGTTCTATATGCTTTATAAAGTTCTGTATTGCGTAAAAGTAATCAAGTATATAGTTTTAGTATATCTTTGTATAAAGTAGAAGTTTTAGTTAACTAAAAGTCCAGAAGTAGTTTTGAGTTATTCATGAATTTGTTTTATATCTTTCTGTTTTTACACTAAATACATGTTTAGTACCAACAGTTCCAAGCAAGTGGTTGATGTATGATCAATCACTTATGTATAAAGTGTTGGTTTTTAGATTATCACTAATAGTTAACTAGGATTGATCAAACACTGCCATCACTCAAACATTTGTTATGAACTGCACAAGCTACGCAGCACAGTGTAATCAGAAGTGTACATTACCATTAAACTAAGAAAACTTTTACTATTTTATCGTATGTGTATCCATATTAGTAAAATCATACTAGTGGTCTATCATGAATGCTGCATTCTGATTGGCTACGCTACTCATAGGCTATCAGTGATAGCCTACGAGTGCGATTGAGCATGATCATATTTGTCGTAAACATTAAAAAATTTATTTTAGAGCTTCAAAAAAAGATTTTTTACTCCTGATTTTTGACCAACTAGTATTATTTTACTAAAACAATTATCCCTCTTGCCCTCAACTTGGGCTATTGGCTTCTAGCAATGGTCAACTTCACAGTTCATGAAAGGTAATAAAGCTTCTTCATGAAACTGAGGCGAAAGTTGAAGAAGTGGATATAATTATTCCTCCAAAATGTTCCCCCCCCTTTAATTGCTATAATCTAACAAATTATGTATTCATAAGTGTATAAATTATGTGTGTAAGTATTATCTTGAAATAACTGCTTGATAATCCAGTAGAATTTGTACCTCCGCCTTCTCAACAAGTATCAAATGTACAACTGTCACCTGGTCCTAACCCATTTTTAGCGTCTCAAGTTATTAATTTTGTTACGGCTAGAACCTTCTCTAAGTCCTGATGAACTAACTAAAAATGCTGTAGCTAGGTAGTCATGGACTACACCTAGCTACAGCATTAAGTATTAAACCAGAATTAGTTTTGGTTCAAGTCTGTCATCCCGGTACACACAGCAAGGAATGATAACAGTACGGCCTCAGTGAAGGGCAAAAAAAAATTTTATAATTCTATTCAAGCTTTTCTTTTAGCTGCCATGTAGCGCTAACTGCTGATATCAGCTGTAGC
>JAOBAT010139409.1:0-11688 GCA_026413305.1 Hydrozoanthus tunicans
GTTCTCCTCCCTAGTAATAATCGTGTCTCCTCGCTATCATTTAGGTTCTCCTCCCTAGTAATAATCGTGTCTCCTCGTTATCTTTTAGGTACTCTTCCCTAGTAATAATCGTGTCTCCTCGTTATCTTTTAGGTACTCTTCCCTAGTAGTAGTCGTGTCTCCCCGTTATCTTTTAGGTACTCCTCTTAAGTAATACTCGTGTCTCCTCGTTATCTTTTAGGTACTCCTCTTTAGTAATACTCGTGTCTCCTCGTTATCATTTAGGTACTCCTTCCTAGCAATACTCGTGTCTCCTCGTTAGCATGTAGGCACTCCTCCCCAGTGTTAGTCGTGTCTCCTCGCTATCATTTAGGTTCTACTCCCCTAGTAATAGTCGTGTCTCCCCGTTATCTTTTAGATGCTCCTCGCTAGTAATATTCGTGTCTCCTCGTTATCATTTAGGTACTCCTCCCTAGTAATAGTCGTGTCACCTCGTTATCTTTTAGGATCTCCTCCCTAGTAATAGTCGTGTCTCCTCGTTATCATTTAAGAGCCCCTGACTGAAAGTTCTATTTATAGTATTACAACATGTAATAGTAGTTTAACTTTACAGTTAAAAAAAGCAACTGCGTTGTCAAGCTTCGTCACAAATTTTACACTACAAGAAAGTTTTATTATTGTGTTACAACATGGCATCATTAGAAACTGCAGACATCTGTGTTTGAAAACAGCTCGTCAAAAGAGAAAAACACGAAGAGAAAATATTTCCGATGGGAGGATAAGATGGTTGAAAAATTGATCGATTCATTACTGGAATATAAAGCGTTGATGGCGTACAGAGGCCTTCATTTTGACGCTGACAAGTCTGCTCAGTATAAGGAAGTTCATATTTCAATGGCCAAGATTTACAGTGAAGAGAACATTTCCCTCTTTGGGCCGGTCGTCACTGCCAGGGCTTTAGCGGATAACTTCGCTGATCTTTCTCAAAACGAGCAGAATGCTTTGAAAGAGCAACTGAAGGATGACAAAAACATGATCACCAAAGGAGGAAATAGAGTGAACGAGTATATAGTAGAGTACGAATATTCGCGCACCAGTGATTACGTGACAAAACACATCCCAGCGGCTGGACAAAATTTTCCCATGTGAACACGCAAAAAAATTCGTCTCACCTGGTGGCTGTCCCACCTACCGGGATGGCCCATCTCCATATGAACAGGGCCTTAGAGTGTCTAGCTATCCTTTAGCATCTCCTCCCTAGCAATAGTAGTGTCCTCTTGTTAGGTGCACTTGTACTCTTTGCAAGTATACAACAACAACAGAGGCTTTATTACCAGTACATAATAAAAGATTTTCAAGTGACTTATTCAGGTAAAGGTTAACTTGAGAGCACCTAAATTAGATACGCGTTTTTAGTGATAGCCGTGTTTAACTGAAGTACTCTTCCCTTGCATATAACAGTTCTTCGCATTACCAGCGAGGTTTATATAATTTAAACGTATCTTTGTACCTTTTTATTTACTTTTATTTTTTTACTTGCGATGAATTTCTTTTAATGTCTGTAATAAAAGTTTGTTTTAAATGCGTTAAGGTCCCGTAACTATTTATTGTTGAAGACAAAAATGCGAGCGCAGAGACAAATGTAGCTCTGCAAAATTTTTCCTTTGCCTTTCATCTTTATCCCAGCAGCTTAGCATCAGTTCATACAAAGCATTTGGGCAAGCATGTGGTTGAGGCATTCGGTAGCCTAACCTAACCATATCAAACACTTTCTTGTCTGTCATTTCTCTGTACGGTATTCCTCCATGTGTCATCAACTCCATTAGAAACACTCCGAAGGACCATACGTCGGATTTATCTGTGAATCTACCGTTTACAATACATTGAGGATCTGTCCAACGTACCGGGCACGTAAAAGACTTTTCTGAGTGTTTTCTCGGTATGTATTCTCCTCCCTTTGCAAACTTTGCGAGTTCAAAATGATAAAGTTTACACGTCCCGCGGTCGTTTATTACAACGCTTCTGGCGCCAAGATCCCGATGAATAATATTGTTCTGTCCCAGGTACATCATGGCGTCCGCCACCTGCGCGGCTATATCGATCCGTTGTACCAGACCTAACGACCGACCAGTTCTGCTCATCAAAAAGTCTAGTAGCCTTCCCTTCTTCACTGGTTCAGTTATAATGTAGTAGGGATTACAGTTCGTGTTAACGGCTAAAAGCTGTAACAAAGTGAAGGTCGTTAATTAATGTGCCCATGGTTCAGTAATAATGTAGTAGGGATTACAGGTCGTGTGAACGGCAAAAAGCTGTAACAGAGTGAACGTCGTTGATTAATGTGCCCATGGAATGTAAACTTTTATTGCCTCAGTTTATAGACCTTGCTAAATGTGGAATAACAGCAAAACATTTTATCAAAATAGTTTGGGTTCTCGAATTATTAACATTTAAGGTTTTAAATTGTGACGTCACAAGTGTGATGAGCAATTTTGAAAATTTTTTAAATCTGTTGCCAATCCATAACATTTGGGTGAGTTTAAACCAATTTTGGACTGATGATGTACCTTCAGATTGAAGATGCAGTGTTAAATGATTCCATCCTCAAAATTAGCCTTTCACAACCTAGCTTCATTATTTCAGTAGCTATTGCTCGTGATTGTTTAGAACTCTTAAATATTTTGGTTTTGAAGAGAATGGAGTGATCGGCTCGGTGTGGTTCTTTCTTAAGCAACCTAAAAGTCGGAAACCGTTCTGGCTTGATTCGGACGTAAGTAAAATGATTGGACTCCAATCGACTGCTAACAATATGTTTCGCTTTACACCGAATTCACAAGATAACTACCGCTTTGAACAGGACTAGGGATACACCTCAAGCTTTAACAGTATGGCGGCAGTTTTTATGAGCTCGGTATGTGTCTGCATTAGCCGTAACTATACTTCATGTGAAAGGAAAACTTTAGAACTGCATCTGCTAAACTTTGTAATACCAACCTTTATGATATGAGTATGGCTCAATCGTGCCATTATGTCGAACACTTCAGATGAAGCCGATGACGTGATTGTTTCGTGCGGGCGAACTTGTACCGCCACTTCGACCGCACCCTTCCATGTTCCCCTACTCACGTGACCGAACCTGTGTTTGTAGAGGATCTCCCGCAGCTGTATAGTTGGCGAAGGTAGTTTCATTGGTTCGCTTTTATCACATTTTGGGTTTCGCTCCTCGGTCTCTTGCGAGCAAGGATTTGTTAGCCTGCAGCACATTCCATTAGGAGCGAACGAGAAGTGTTTAACAAGCTCAGCCAACGTATTGAACCAGACCGGCTCTGCCGCCGGCTTCCGCGGAGAGATGAAATAGCGCCTTTTCCCACCTTCAATGCTATGGATCTTGTAATGTCTGACAGCTCTAACGCGTAGAACTGACAAGAAGAAGTTTCCTTGGAAAGTTTCTGACTCACGAATAATAAACGTCCCAGATTGATTCTTGCCTGCTAGCAATCTCATTTCGGCCTCGTCAGCCGTGATCCTGCCAAAATACCACCTAAATCAGGGTAAAAATTACGAGAGTTTGAAAGAGTGGTTAACATGTCTGTCTGTCCGCTATCTCTCTGTTTGTCTGTCTGACTATATCCCTGTCTATCTGTCTGCCTATTTATCTGTCTGCTAACACTAAAACTAGTTTTTAAAACGTATTCATGCAGTGTGTCGGCTATTAAATGCAAGTTCAGCTACTTGCGATCAACGAAAAATTGATTTATGTAGAAGTTTGCAACTTGGTGTTGTAAAGAAAACTTCTCAGTCACTGACGAGATGCTCCATGTAAAGAGGCCTTAAGTCTATCTGTTCCTGTTGTGGGTAGCCAGCGTAACTTGGCGTTCTAGTCATTCTCGATGGCGAAAGCAAAAAGCGGCTTCTTCGCCTTCGAGAATGACTAGAACGCCAAGCTATGCTGGCTATGTTGTGGGATGTTAGTTTCTATCTGCCATGTTCATAAAGTGTCAACGTCCTTCTCACAAGTTTGCGACAACTATAATGCTTTTGTCAGGGGGAGTCTTGCTCTAGTGTTGGGATACTTCATTTATGAGTAAGTCTATCTGTTCCGGTTATGGGATGTTAGTTTCTATCTACCATGTATCATAAAGCGTCAATGCTCTTGTCAGAGGGAGTCTTTTTCTACTGTTGTGAAACTTCAAATTATTGTAGAACAACACAAATCAAAACAAAAACTAACTCCCACAACCAGAACAGATGCGGACTTACACATATGAACTATCACAACAGAAGAACAAGATTGTCTTATAAGTGCCGAACGCTTGTGAGAGGAACATTGCCACTTAAAGGTACATGGCAGATAGAAGAATACAGGAGCATATGAGGATTACATGTGCCTACAACTAAAGTAATCATAAGAGCAATTACTAATGGACAGGCTGCGACTATCGGGTATGTATTGACAAGATTGTTTGTACTTACGGCTCGCTTTTCAGAGTTTCTTGAGAGGAGTTCCTGATACCTGCAACGATCGAATGGTATCTCACTGTTATGTGGACACCAAATCATTAAATTTTAAGCTTTGCTTGAAAAAATACTCAGTTATGGGACGGTTGATATTAACTCTGGGCTTGGTAAAGAAAGTTGAAAGGAACCCCTTTTTTCAGTGTAGGACTCGGTCTCCGAAGGCCTATTGTTAAACGTCCTTTACCGAGAAAACGTGTTGGTCTAACCGTTTGTAGCACCTTGTCAGTTTTTTAAGACCCTGGGTGAAGGTCCGGCACCGGGAAACGAAGCCGGACCTCCCGCACCAAAGACTGGCGTCTTACCAACTAGGCTACCTATATGAAATAGTTTTAACGCAAAAATGGTTACAGGTTTATATGCATAGCTTGACCCATCGATCTTAATTTATAGGCTCCACATATCTCCTAACACAGCTAGTGCATGAATAGCCTCAACGGAGAAGAAAAACAAAATTGAACATGCTTACCTTTGGACAGGTTCTAGATGCCATGTCAGATCTCAACCCCCTCCCCGTGCGTAATAAATTGTGAGAAATGCACTTTCTAAAGCTAATGAAAAAAGACAGTTTGACACGCACCAACCTTTGTTGATTCTGTTGATGAGTTCTTGGCTCTCAACGGAGTTGTCCTTTCTCTGCGTTTGTACCTGCGGAACAGAACTTTAAAAGTTTTACAAAAAACGCCACATAATTTCAGATGTTGTATAGCTTCTCTATTTTATAGTCTCTGGTCTTGTAGCCAGATGGATCTCACTATACCCAGGCCTTTTTTCGAACCATCTGCTTGAAGGCCAAACAAAAGAGAGAAGGCTAAAAACAAAATCTTTGCCATCGCCTGATTATTGAGACGTTGGCTGTTGTGTCAGTACGTAAATGAATCGGCGAAGAGAGAGAAATTCTCGGTTGTAAGGTGCCCAATGTAATGTTGTACAACAACAGGAAAGACGTGGGAGCCAATCGCCGTTTGAATTTGGACGGAGCTAATCATGGCGATCGACGTTTAGCTTTTCAGTGCTGCTCGTCGTGGCCACTAAAATATAAGCGTTAGCTATATCTAGCAAACTAGTCACGTATTTCATATTTGCCATATTTGATTGAGAAAGTTTTGCTCCAATCGAAACGAGCTTATTTCTAGATAAGGACGAACCTTTTCTCGACTCGCCAATCTTTCTTGTTTCTTTAAGAGCGAGCTAAATAGTTTATCCTGAATTGGACTAATTCGTTTCTCGTTTTGTCCCTTGCCTGTCAGTTGAACGCATGGCTCCTGTCCTAACACCACCCAGTTAAACAGCACTTGAAGATACTTTTCTACGTCTACTGGGCAATTCTGAAGGTACTCTACTTCACTTTTACTGATTCCCAGAGACAGCAGAGTACGAGTTATTCTGTTCCAGTAATCAAAGTAGTGAAACACGTCAATGTCTCTTGAAGTTGCATGCTCATAAATATCGTTGAAGAAAAAAGTTATACGAACAATGTTTGCTTGTTTGGAAGTGTCGTTTCTACGAGGTTTCGTGCTCCAACCTTTGACAGGCGCCGCAAGGCCGCACACGTTCTGTATCAACACCGCGAGCAGTTTGATGCCAAAGCATTTGGAACTCACCGTCTCCCCACTTGGCGGGAAAAGTGCGTCATACTGAGTCTTGTTAATGACCTTCCTGGCAAGTAGTTTTTGAAGCAGAAAGTGCTGTGATTTAAGGGTAGACGAAATTGTTCCAGGAGGGAGGAACTGGTTGAACACTTTCCGAAGGGCCTCTGCTCCCCCTTCAGCAACAAGTCGTGCAAGCTTGGCGCAATATTCCTTTCCCTTGGAATGTAAGCGGGGAAAACTGGCAGTGGTTGTCATAGGGGGTGGGATGACAGTGTTACTAAGATGGAAAAGGAAGTTTTTTGGTCAGTAAAGCCTAGTCTAAAAAGCTCTACAGTTGAACGACTAACAGCAAAACTTTACTTAACTAGTCTATAAAAGCTTCCTTTAGAAATAGAAAAATGATGGTAATGATGGTGGTGGTGATATTGGTGATGATTATGATGAGAGTGATGGTGATGATGGCGATGATAGTGGTGTAATGATAATGATGATAAAGACAATACTTTACCTTTACTTTACCGGAGCTTACAAAAAATCATTCAAACAAGTAAGTTGTTCAAAATTGTTGAGGAGGCTAAAACCAGCTGTAACGCGAACTGTTGAGATATGTGTCTTGTAATCTTTTTCAAGAAGCGTCAGCGGCCTCGTGTGTTTGTTTCAGTTAACGCTAAGAACAGTTATACTATAACTGCTATCACTACATAAAGTTTATAATAAAAATGATGATAACGATTAAAGTGACAATAGTGATAATGACTCTAATAAACGGTCGGGGCGTCTACTAAGTTTCGGGAGTCGTAGGGGGGCTTTGCTGAACAGATATGAGACGTTTATTAGAGGGAGGCGTTTGTTTCACTTAAAAAGCAAGAAAGTTGCTGACATACTGAACACAGAAACGAACAAGATTAAAGAACGTTAACCTTACTTTGAACTTGAGTTTGTTCAAGATGCAATTTACAAATAAGAAATAGATTTTGTAATTTTACTCTATGGGGAGTTTCCTTGAATTCTTGAGGCGATTCCGTCTATTAGACACGGGACGTTTGTTGGAGGGGGGCGTCTAATATAAACTTCACACCTCGGGGGAGGAGTTTATCAGAAACGAGGCGTTCAGTTGAGAGTGAAGGTTAGTTAGATCAGTATATATGAATAATAATGATTAAGAATGAGATAAGAGTACGGATGATGACAATACTGTGGGCCAATTGTCTTCTTTACTCATAAGAAAATAAGGGAAAATACGAGTATAGCTTAAGCTATAAAAGATTAAGTCAACAATAACAACTCTTGTCCCATCGATCTTTGCAACTGAGTGGAAAGTGAGCCGGTGTGAAAAAATAAAACAATGAATAAACTATTATTAATTTTACTCTGCACATAGATCTAAGTTTACTCTTATATCACTTCTTTCGTGTAAGTGGGTTAACCCTAGCTGCTATTATCTCTATCAGTAATATCTCTACTATACAGTTTATTGCCAGCCTTGCTGAAGAATAATACATATTTGACACCACGTAACTAAGTCAATAAAAAGTATCCATTATTGAAAGAGAAAAACTACAGAGAGGAGAAGAAACGGAATAATTAAATCAGGATGAAAAAACTTTCTTCGTCTCATTTATTTTTGTATATCAATATCGATTTGCTGTACTCAACTTTTCTCTAAACCCGGAAATCCGGTTGATGATTCACGATCGAAAGGGTTCACACCCTTCGTGTTGTCACGCGTAGCTACTTCTCGATAGTCAGTAAACAATCTGTGTTTTCGTCTACTAGTAAGTATTTTAGCCAAGCAGGTTTTTGTTTGACCCTTTGTGTTAATTTTCATTAACATTGAACTAAGTTGGGGAAAAGATACAATATAAACGTTTCAACAGAAATTGTGATATTTTCAGACTACGTGCATGTCGTTGTTTTCACGCGGTAAAATATATTCATTGGCAAAAATTAACTGAAGATTTGAGCTGGCACTATCAACTCCGTTTTGGCCCCTAAGAAAGTTTTGACAAAAGTTTTGGCACATTTTCTCAGAGACAACTGTGGCATACTTTGCAAAGTATTTCTACAAGAATAAAAGCTAGCCGGAGAGAACAGATTAAAACATTTCCCACAATCCTGCGTCAGTAAACTGCTGTCATATGAAACGAAAGTAGTTTCAGAATTTCTGACGCAGTTCCAGTAAATATAGCCAACACACTAGGCATTTCAAAACAAACTTTTATGGGCTTCTTGTAGAATAGGTCTTACAAAACTATAGTTTCCCGTTTGTGAAACAAATTAATTAAAAGTTTCTGTACACACTTAATATAAGCATTGCAGAATGAGGAAAAATATATTATGAGAAAGTAACATGACTTAAATAAGTTGTTAGTTCTAGTCAGCTGACAAACGAAAGCCGGAGAAATGTTATACTTATAGATAAACAGCTCTGAGGAAGGCTTTCGTAGTCTAAACTTTCTTTTCATATCCGTGCCCTATTCGCGAAATATAATTATATCAGTCATGAATATTTGCGGCTTTGTTTTTTTCTGCAGCCGCTGACTGTGAATGTAAAATTCTCAAAGTACCTACCGTGCTTCTGAATTCTTTGCGGACGTGTTTTCGATCAGAACAAATTTACTTTGTAGGGTTCATATTGTGACTCAAGTCATGCTTTCAGTCTTAAAACTACCGGTTAGCACTAGACGAAACCAATATACCTTCTCCATCCGGTAGGAGGAGCGTGGCAGCGCACAATGATTTGCTAATAGACTTGTCAAATCATGTATTAGATAATAATTGACAATCGTCTATATATTTCCCTTGCTTTCGAGTTGGGTCACACCTTTGTTTTTCTAGTCAGAAAAGAGGAATTGTTCAAGAATAGCTTGTGCACAGTCGTGTTTGAGCAAGCAGTTGCAGCAAAACGAAACAGTTGCTCGTAATGGAAATACAAACGGGATTCCATTTGTCTAAGGAAGACTGACAATATCAGACTCGTTTCGACATTCCGTCATTTATGAAAAAGTAAAAAGTTTTGTTTCACCTTTTTTTTATCTGGGAATTATCTTCGCATTCTCGGTTAAAAGTGACTCTTTTTACCATCAAGTTGCCTCGGGTTTTAAAAGTTTTATGTTTGACTTCGGTGATGCCCTTAGTAATGTATTTTCCATACACAAATGTCAAAGCTTTTGAATCACCTGTAATGGCGAGCGTACAATTTGGCATTTTGCCCTTTAGTATCCATTCTAGCATCTTAAAGTGTTCATAAGGGTTCCCACTTCACGGTCTTTTTATAAGAACGCCTATTTTTTGGTACATAGACTGAATGTCCTTAAATATATCGAGCTAGGATTCATAGTTTCAAACAATCTTGCCCTTGTTCCTGGCACTTTAAGATATTTTTGTTCTTTTTACTTTTTTGTGTTAATGTTCTTATTCATCTCATGGAATTTTTTATTTTCAGGGAACAAGGCAATAAATGACCGTACATCACTTGTGTTTTTGCTTATTTATATACGATAACATCACAAGTGACAGTTTTCGCAGTAGCCTATATAATTAGATGCACTCATGATTTCATTGCACGACAACTTAAAACTGAAAAACAGATTCGGCTGTCACGTAATTGAATGCACGTACCCGTAAAAATTGATATTCGTTTTTTACGCGAGTTTATTTAAGGTTTATTTTAGAGATGAGCTGAATTGACCTGGGACTCGATTGAAAAGAAAAACTGAAAAAAAGACTCTTCTCGTAAATGGCAGCGATCTACCTTTGTCTACGTTCAAATTTTCCTGGCTTGCCTCGCCTTAAGTGATGTAATTTATTCTTTTAATTTTTTCTACCACATGAACAAGGCTTCCCGGGTAAATTCGAATGAAGACGAAAGAGGATTACAACCGCTGCCAATTGTGCGAAAGTATTACTGGGGGATGCAGTACTTCAGAAAGACCGTATCGGTAGTGTTGCAAATGCATAGAGACAACCAGTGTTAATTACTTGGCTCTATTAAAGGCCGCACGGGTTAGAAAGAACTAAAACCTGCACTGGACTCTTAAAATAGTTTGAGTATACGTCGATGTGTGCAGCTGTGGATAGCGGTTTGAGCCTTGTTGGGCCTCGTCAGCAAGGCACAGCAGACAAATTGGCTCGACCCTATCATAATATTGCGTATTTTACCGACGGCATGTCATTTATCCACACTAACAATATTTCATTTTATTTTATGAGGCCAACTAAACGCACCCTTAACTAATCCGGTTTCCTGCAAAAAATTAGATCATCGAAATTGAAGTTTGATCTCATTAAAATTTATTCAAATTTCATAGGCCTCTACGAAAATTTTTTTTCGTATTTTTTCGTTTACAAAGCTTAACTTGAAAAGAGAAAGCAAACTAGCCGGTACACGCGATCGAAAAGGGCAAGCAGGAAGTGTCAGCCATTGTCGCCGCGTAAAACCACAAACCACATGGTTTGCTGTCTGTTTAATACTCTCACGTTTTCGTAAGCCCGTCTTTGCCGGCTGAACAGTAAAAACGCCCACTTCAACTCGATACAAAAAATTAAAATTGAACTTTTTTTTATCAAGCGTGGATTGGAAAGGCTTTTCAAAAGGAAACCAGTCATGACTCATTATTTGCCTTTATTTAGTGTCACTTACGAATGTGAAAGGTGGTGTCAGTGCCTCGATGTAATTAATCTTGTTTTTTAATGAAGTTAATTATTCTTTTAAAAATAGCCGTGATCACTCGCGCTCAAAGTCCGCGAAAGATTGGCGCTTGTTGAGAGAGGCGGGGCGCCGAATTAGTCACAGGCAGCCCAAGAGTTATTAACAGGTCACTCGACCGAGCGACGAAAATTGAAAGACTTGTACTTACTTGTAAAGTTTTTTTTTCTTCACATTTGTGTCTATCAATAAACAGATGAAGCAAGCGAGTTTTATGTTTCCTTTATAAAATAAGACACACAAACAGCCCATAAACCCTTGCGATGTCGCATTTTTATTTAGAGAGCGTCACCACAGCCAACCACAACGCCCGTTATATCTCTTCTATTCTATAAAAGTAAGTACAACAACATTGGTCAAACTATGAAATGCAAGTGTAAGACAAACCGAGAATAAAAAAAACCAACTGCCCCGAGCGGAAATCCAACCCACGATCACACAGCTGAGCTACCGAGGCATCTATACAGTGGCGGAGAGAATACGAGCCAAGAAAAGAAAAAAGCGTGCAACCCAAATCAAAGAGGACCAAAACCTCTGGGAAAAGCGTTAGGCAAAAACACCATTACGAAGAGCGTTTGGCGTAAACACCATTGGAAAGAGCTTTTGGCGTTCAAACCATTAGGAAGAGCGTTTGCCGTAAACAACATTGGAAAGAGCGTTTAGCGTAAACACCATTGGGAAGAGCGTTTGGCGTAAACACAATTGGGAAGAGCGTTTGGTTGTAAACACCATTGGGAAGAGCGTTTGGCGTCAACACCATTGGAAAGAGCGTTTGGCGTAAACACCATTGGGAAGAGCGTTTGGCGTAAACACCATTGGAAAGAGCGTTTGGCGTAAACACCATTGGAAAGAGCGTTTGGCGTAAACACCATTGGGAAGAGCTTTTGGCGTAAACAC
>JAOBAT010139420.1:0-11688 GCA_026413305.1 Hydrozoanthus tunicans
CTCTAAAAATAACCCCCCCCCCAAAAAAAAGCCTCCCTCTCTAATAAGACCCTTGCCATCTGGAAGGTCCAAAATAAACAAGCTCCCTGGGGGCTTACTGGCTAGAGCATTCACAGTATTGACTCCTTCAAACTTCACATCAAGAGTTCAGATACAAAAATACCTCCCTTTTCGTGAAATATGTATAAGTTAGTGTAAGTATAAGGAAAATAGACTTGTAAAGAATAGTAAGCTGGTTTAGAAAAAATTGATCTAGAGGCAAATTTAACCACAACATTTGTTATTGTTTTAGTTTTGTACATTACTAGTTTGAATAACGAATACAAGTACTGATGTACATGTATGTATTGGTTGGGTATTTAATGGTGATGCAAAGTTTGTTTCACAAATAAATTTTCCCCATATAAGAAGACTGAATTAAATGTTTGTTTGGCTCAATCACAAGTCACAGAAAGAGATAAATATGGTCCTGATTTTGTGCTTTTCAGCTACTGATGACAAATAAGCTTTGAGGTAGTCGCTGGCAAAATTACTTGTTGTATATTCATTTCCTCTGAGTGTGAAGTTAACCTGATATTTAAAATACCTGAGATTCCTGGTTAAGTACCACTGAATTGCTGGAATGCTTTGTGTGGGCTGCTACTTGCTAAATTTAATGAAAATGAGTAATGAAAACCTCACTGTATGAAACGCAACAGACCATCTCATGCGATGACAGTGCTTTGATTTTCTAGCATTTTTGTTTTTTGGTAAGTCAAAGAGCATATGGATAACATATTTAAACGGTTTTGTTACATTTTCTGTATCACATTTCTAGTTATTTATAGGGCCTGGGTTTTCTTGTGTTGTTGAATTATTCAACACATGTTGGCCAATATAACAATGCACTTGATGTTAGTTTAACAGGTACAAAGCTTTCAGCAGTGAATGTCTTTTTTTAAAGGGTTTAATGTCCTAGCAAGCAAAATCAATTGTACACGACCTACAGCTTAGCCAGGAAATTATTCTTAAGACCACTGAATGACTGTATCAAAGGTCATAACTACAGCTTTTTTTAGCTGTGTGAATTTTGTATTTTAATTCATTTGCTAGTTTCAGGGATAAAGAACTTATTTATAAGTCATTTTTACTTGGTTGTGCATTGATCGTTTACATGATTGTGTCAAAAAATAATGAAAAATATGCATGGCTTCCACTTAAAGTGTAAGAACAACTGATACTGACCTTCAGACAAGGATAAGTGTACAACAGTTCAGAGTTCTAAATAGAGCACTCTGGATTCATTTAGCAGCAATGGTATTGTGTTTCTCTGGGCTCCTAGGCCTCTCAAGACATATCCATCTTTCATAAATGTAATTGTCTTAGATCTGCTTAATCAAAAATTTGAATTAACTTTAAACAGTTAAGGTTATTTCTGTTTAGGCTATAAGATAGATGAGAATGAATGATTGATGATGTTAATTATGATAGGTGATGTACGGAATAATATCAAATTGATATAACTGGAGAGTTAATTGTTTTGCAACATACTTTAGAATGAGCAATTTCAGAATTTATTAACTTTTATCTCAGCTGCCTTTGCAATCGGTCCGTTTGTCATGTTGAAAGCCTGTTTCATTATCTGAAATGTTTCAGGAGAGTAGCTAACTGTAATTACAAATTATTAATAAAGATAAAATTTAATGTCTTCTGATTTGTGGTAGTTTGTTGTTGTTATGAAGATGTTAACAACTGCAGTCTACAGACAGTTATAAAGTTTATGGTATGTTTTATGTAATGTTTAAGCTGATAAACCAAAATACCTTTCAATGTTAATTTAAAATCAATTGCTTTTATTCAAAACTTAAGGTTTTTGTTGTTTTATCATAGACTACACCTATTAGTGTAATTTCTTTTTATCATTGATACTGATTCGTTTTTCAGTTTGGTTTCGTTGGTATTTCTGTTTGCTAAAAATGCAGATATTTTTGGCGCACTATAATTGCGGACTACAAATCTATTTTTAATTAGTTTTTCGATGTACAAAGGTCAAGTTGTTAAAATACTAGAGGATTCACCCTTGTGTACTTTAACTATATTTAATTTTGGACCAAAAACTTTTGGACATTTTTACTCATTAATTTCAGACATTCCTGTCAATTGAAAACACTTAAAACAGAATTAATTAGAAATTATTCTTGAGTGAACTCTCCTTATCACGGACTAGAAGAACTCAAGAACCAATATCTCTTGCACCTTCATGAATTAATTGTCAGTGTGCTGAGATTTTTTTAAATTGTGTTGTTGAGTACAAAAAGCTGTTGCTTTGGAATTCTTGTTTTTAAAACTTTCCATTTGTAAATTTATTCTTTCAATTAGAATCCATATAGCTTTCTTTGAGCAAGTCTTGGAGAACTTTGGTTTTCATCTTCAGAAAGTTTCTTTGATTGATCAACTCTCATTTTCTCATTACCAGATGTCTTATTTTGCATATTTATGTAAAGAGAATTTATGTGTTGGTAACTGGCTGGGTTTGAAAGGATTAATCTGGTGACAGCTGAACATTTTCATGTAGCTCTGTATTATTATATACAATGCGAAAAAATATTTATATTTGGGTTTGACGTAAGGAGAATGCAAACCTAATCTCACAAAGTGGGGTTTCCTGTAGTCATTTGTGCAGTTACCAAGCTATACAAGCAAGCAAGATTTGGTCCTTGTCGTGGTTCATCACAATTTTTGTTCCAAATTGGGCCATTTTGAATTTATAACTAACTATGATATCATGCACGTGCATGTCCAGTATTGCCTCATGTTTTTTTTCGATCTTGGAGTTGTTTGGGCAGATTGGAAGTATTGCCTTGTGGTTTTTAGTTATTGTGGAGTTGTTTGGACAGATTGGAAGTTTCTTCGAGCGTTAATGTGTTTGGTCAGATTGGATTTATTGCTTTGTGGTTTTCTACAAGCATGGAAATGAACATTTTGAATGCACTTCATTAATCTTTGATTACTTTTAGTTTAAAAGTAAATGCAGTAACATCTAGCTTTTGGTTGTAAATGTTTTTGACTTACTTGACTTAATCCAGTTTGTCTCAGGAGAAGGGGGGGGGGGTCGGGGGTTATTGATTACAAAAGTTTTCCAATTCTCTCTGTTAGACAAAAAGGGAATCCGGCCAGTTAGCTTAACTAAAGCCCCATAGAAGCCTACATTGTTTTTATTTGCATTTTTTATTTGTTATATGTAAGTGACTGATAAATAAATCAATTTGTGGTCTGTATAGATTTGTTACAAATATGTAGTTTTATATTGTGTTCAGTAAGTGGTTAATTAACATTTTTGTTTTTTTGTCCATTGGAGTACACTAAAGCATGATGTTAGTTGTGTTTGCAGACAGTACAGTTGATGATACCAAGTGTCAACGGACCATCTGAGGAGTCTCAAGAAGCCAACATCAAACCAGTGATTTTGGAGAAGCAAGGAAATGGGTTTGGGTTCACCCTGCGCCATTTTGTGGTGTACCCACCAGAGGTGCTGAAAAAAGGAGGAGAGGTTGGTAGTCAACTCTTTTAGCCTCATTTCTCAGGGGAAATAACAACAATAATAATTATATCGATAACTTGATAGAGTGATGATGCAACTTCATACCTAGGCTTTTCCCTTTCCCGAGAGAAAGGCCCTGGTTGGGTCTGGTCATGTGGTATACACATTCTAGGTGATAACAAAAACATTTAACGTGGGAGGGGTGCTGGATCCCAAATCTGGAGTTGGAGAAGAAGGCGAAGTTAAACTAGAGTTGCATTTGTGCGAAAACATTAGCAGCAGAAGATGAAAAATAATGGATTTTCCATGACCTGTCGGCAGCACACAGACAACATCTTTGCCGTTATAAATCGCTTCAAGGCACCAAACTTGTTTTGGTTTTAAACCAATTTTCCATTAGTTGCTGTTCTTGATCGCAAAAAGTAAACTTGTCAAGAATGGAATCGCCATGGCACAGCTTTGACCCAAGCCTTGCTTTGGATGTTACAAAGATTTGTATGACAAAACGGCTTACTTAGCAGGCCCTTCCCTTAGTCAAGAATATTGTCATCAGTTACATAACCAGACCCAATCAGGGTCTTTCTCTTGAAAGAGCTTCAGTAAGAAGTTGGTCATGATGATGGCAGTAGGTATGACTTGGCCAGAGTACTCGCTAAGGTACACAACCCTTAGTCCTATACGAAAAAGGAACAGTTACAAGTCATCTCATCCTATGCCCATCTTACCCCAAACCTGTGGTTGTTGTGTCCAAAGAAGGTTATCGTGCACCAAACTTGTGCTCTTCTCATCCATAGTCTAGGTCTTTGTTGACTTAAATATAAAAAGTTATGTTCAATGCTCAGAAATGTTAAAAGTTTTAAATCATTTGTCACTACTTTCATAAACTTTTTGTTACTCAAAAAAGGTTCTCAAGTAGCCAGTTTCTTGTTTATTCTGTGGAGATCAAGATAGTTTTACTCAACCTCACCTTGCAACACACCATACAAAAAGTGTATTGTTGTAGCATTTCATTGACTAAGCAAGGAGAAGATCTCAATCATCAAAATGGAAAAAAATTCTCAAAATGTGCGACTAATAAGGTAGGTGAGATAACCAATGTTTGGGACAAGGAAACCACAGATTTCAAGTAAGGAAACCAGAGATTTGGGGTGAGGTGAACAAAACGTGCGGCAAGATGACTTGGGACAAAACGGCCACAGTTTTTGGGTGAGGTTAACAAGACCTGGGGCAAGATGACCAAAGATTAGGGGTGAGGTTAACAAGACCTGGGGCAAGATGACTTGGGACAAGGGGGCCACAGTTTTTGGGTGAGGTTAACAAGACCTGGGGCAAGATGACTTGGGACAAGGGGGCCACAGTTTTTGGGTGAGGTTAACAAGACCTGGGGCTAGATGACTTGGGACAAAACGGCCACAGATTTGGGGTGAGGTTAACAAGACCTGGGGCAAGATGACTTGGGACAAGGGGGCCACAGTTTTTGGGTGAGGTTAACAAGACCTGGGGCTAAATGACTTGGGACAAGGGGGCCACAGATTTGGGGTGAGGTTAACAAGACCTGGGGCAAGGTGGCCACAGCTTTGAGATGAGGCGACCACAGATTTTGGCGAGATAACCAAGACTTTATGAGAGGCGACTACAGATTTAAGGTTAGGTGATCAAGAATTTCCCGAGGCAAGATGACACATGTTTGAGCTGGGTTAACTGAGACTTTGGGCGAGACAGCCACAGATTATGGGCAATGTAACCAAGACTTTAGGCAAGATGACAACAAAAGACCCTCGATGAAATGATTTGGAGCAAGATTTGGGGTGAAGTTAAGAGCAAGAGGTACACAGGGAAAGATGACCAGTTACAATATAAGAGAGAAAGCGTACTCAAGGTCAAAAAAGTTACCCATTAGAGTTTCATTTGTCTGATACTATTCATAATTTTGTGTCATTATGAAAGTGCTGCATGCAGAATTTTAAATCTGATTAAATCAGTTTAAAACCTTAAACTATAATTTCTCAATTTAACTGTCCCAAACCCTTGTTACAGCTAATTGTTTATGTTTGTTGTCATTTCAGCGAGCATCAATTCCTAGAGTTAATGGTAGCAGCCATGAGACCAACAAAAATAACGGCCATTCGGATCCACTGGACACAGTCTTTGTGCGACAAGTTACACCAAGTGGACCTGCCGACAGGGCAGGATTGTCAACAGGTTTGTGGCGGGTTTTTGTGAATCATTCAACTTGATGATGTTAGAACATGAATCAATTGATGATGGAATGAGCAATTTACCTAGCTATAATTATATCTTTTACATGCCTATTGTGAGGCATAAGGTCTCAACATAATGCTTCCATTTCTCTCTATTGGCTGACAAAGCTTAAATTGCCTCTTACTATGACAGCCAACTTTCTTCTTTCCTCTCTCTTTCTCTACTGTTCTTCACCAGGTCATTTAGGTCTTCCTTCCTTTTTCTTTTGGGTGTCCATGTCATTGCAGTGTTGCATTCATTCTTTTAGTTATGGCTTAAAATATGGCCTATCATCTTCCATCTGCATTGCTTTACCTCCTTTCTCAAAGGCTTCATACTTGCTTCCTCCAGCAGTTCTCCAGTTGTGATGTGATTCTTCCACTCTACTTAAGTTTCCCGTGAGCAACTTTTTCTTGGTTCAATTGTGCAGCTTTAATTTCTGTTTACTGCAGACCATGAGTGGTACACTTCTACCTGCCTTGGCTGTTAACCAACAAAATCAGTGTAAGCAAAGCCACAACTCCTCGAGAAATCTTCATAATCCTCAGTTGTTTTTCAAGAGTTTGTTTTCAAGTTTGAGTTTGAAACTCCATTTTGTTTGGTTTTAATGTGTTACATGATTTGAACTCAATTTGAGTTGGTTTTGGCACTTTTTCAAAATAGGATCCCAGATATTTTTTAAAGAATTTCGAAGTGTATGTAATTGCTAATGAAGACATTGTGCAATTCTTCTTTTAGGCTATGTTTCAATAAATAAAATGTGATATTTGAAGGGTCCAGTGCAAAAATTGCCTAATGAATTTTGATGTTCTTGTTAACTCCCCCTTTGTTATCCCTATTATCCTTAACTTTTGAAGAACTTTAAACTTTTAAACGCTAAAGCGTTTTGTACAGTCACTTAGTAATAATGTTTTTTTTGCACTGGACAAAAATGACTCACCTTTTGATTAGGTTCTTAAATCTCCCTTTGTAGCTGTCTTATCTCTTCACAACTATTAGGAGAACTTAACATTACTGACGCCAAAAATCAGGATTTTTGAAAGTAGCAACCTAGTTGAGGATGGCTGCATAATAGAGGGTCGACTGTAGTAGGATTCATAACCAAAGAGAGATTATTTATTATTGTTACATTTTTTGTAGGTGACCAGATTATATCAGTCAATGGGAGGCCAGTACTTGGGCAGTCATATGGACAAGTAATACAGTTAATTCAGAAGAGGTAAGTAACTGATTATTAGTATTAACTAATTGCAATTTTGAGTTGGCAACACTCCAAAATAAAAAGTATTGAAAGCTAATTGAGAGAAACTGGATTCTCTATTGCAGCCCAACTTCTGCTATATTTTCTTCCAATGCCATCTCCAAGTTGCAGTTATTTAAATTTGTATCTGCTTTTAACTAATTTTCAATGGTGATGTTCTAAAGCTTGATTATCTTTACATGAAATAAATTTCCATGACTTCGCTTGCAACTATTGGCTAAGGAGGCAATAGCTGATATAGGATTGCATGTGTCAGCCAACCAAAAAGCACAATATTTGGACAACAATACAACGTAATGTTTACTCCTCATAGTAAAAGAAAGCGTTTAGTGAATTTTGATTCCATGCCCCAATAAAATTTTAAGATTCTGTTCTTGTTTTGATTTGTTTTCTGAATGGTCTTTCATATCTCGCAAATCAAATAAATTGAGCTTCCTATCAAGCTAGTAGTTGTTTGTTAAAAGTAGTGGGTATGCAATGGGTGTTACCTACGAGATTTGTATCTTTTAACTGTGTTTTGTATTGTAGCAAAGACAAGTTGGAGTTGGGGATCATTCCAAAAGAAGAATGTGTATTACAGACAGTAAGTGGTAACCCTTATATCACATACACAGTAAGAATCTAGTGCATCCTCATTGTCATCAAAATACAACAAACATGTACAATTGTGAAAATATTTTATTATCACTTAAAAATACAATACTTTTCGTTATCATCAAAACAAGTAACCAGCATTATCTTGCTATCATTATCACTCATCATCAAAACAATTACATCAAATTACAATCGTATTGCATCATCATTGAGCAAATATTGTTCTAAATGACTTGAAAAATTGTTGGTTGTTACTATTACCATAGTGTTGTGTTAAGTCATAGTTATTATAAGATAAAGCAGAAAACCGAGCCATAATCAAACAATCAAACCGTTTACACTATCATCATAAAAAAACTGCATTTTTAACAGATTGAAATATGTGTTACTGACATTGTATCATTTCTTGCTGTGACCATGCTATGAGCAATGACGTAACGAAAGGCTTTCAGTTTTGTTTCATATCTAGCCAATTGTTCTTTTAAAACCGTAAACAAACACTCCTTGTCTTGGTTTTGGTTTTTAGGTGACTCCAAAGGTATCATTTATCCCAAGCAACTCGACAGCTTCAGTCACTACAGTGCCATCCAATGACAACCAAAGTCGAGTTACATCTACTATCACTTTCAATACAAGCCAAGGGACCGAGATACCGAAACCAAATAGTATGGTATATCTGAAATTGAATGATTCTAGTTTAAGCTCATTTTCTGAAGGTAAAGGAACGGAGCAAAGTGCTAAGTCTGGAAATCTTGTGACACCAGCTGTTGTAACTCGAAGGAACTCTATTGGACGCGAATCTCACAGAGAAAACAGGGCGTTTGTGGTGACATCATCTGACAGCTTTGAAGCTGTTGAAGACAGTTGCCCTAAGGGAAGCAATTTTCCTGATGCAAATTCAAATTCAAGTCCATTTGATGGAACATATTTTTTTGCAGCCACTGACCACACTGGTAAAGCTATTGCACTACATGTTGAGAAGGGGTCGTCATTTGGAGGTGATAAACTTCAGGTGCTCGATTCTGTGCGATCTAAGTCAAGATCAAATTCTCTCCCCATAGTTGAAATGGAAGGCTTTCGAGATCGATTTAATGTCAAAGAAGGAATTAAATGCAAAACTGAAGCAACAATTGCAGTGAACCAGAATTCTGATACGAATTTTCAGCTTGGAACTGAAATGGCCAGTGTGCAACTTGATCTAAATGCTAACACTTCTAAAGTTATTCCCCCTTTTGTATTGTCCACACCAAGGACTTCAAATAATAATTTATCAACTAGCAATGTTTTGACGGATGCAGACAGTGGGTCAAGGCAGCCAGTTGCAACCAATCGACCTGGAATGAAAGATTCTGCCTCCTTTCTATCTAAAACTATAGAACCGCGTTTTAACCACCAACAGAAACAATTTAAATCATCAACAGTCGGCTCTACATTACTTGAGAGCAAACCAGTTCACGAATTTAGTAACTCCGATTCTGAAGTAATGATGGTTGCATCAATTAATGAGACAAATCCAACAACAGTTTCCAGTTTTGTTGTTCCATCTAGGCACCCTGAAATAACGTCTTCATTTGCACTTGTCCCCGACGAGAAGGGCGAAATAACCCTAATGGAGAAACATAAAGATGATGTTTCAAATACCCAAGGTCAGGAGCTACCATCAAGAAGGATATCTTATCTAATGGCTACTCAGGCAGGTTCTAAGACACAAGTTCCTAGCCTATCAAGTCCAAAGTTGTGGTCGTCATCCAGAACGCCACATTTGACAGCTGCCTTATCATCAGCTTTGTTTCAGCCAGTTATGATTCAATCGCCCCAAGGGAATGAGATGCCACAGAATTCCTCTGCCAATGAATTAGGAGAAGGATCAATGGAGTTTATTGAAGAGGAAGAGGTGAGTAAAGTAAAAGTCTGTGTTTATGCGCACTCTAAACAGCTCACTGTGATGATCAACTTTTCATTGTGATGTTCTGGTCATTTTGATGATGTACCTGTCATTTTGATGATGTACCTGTCATTTTGATGATGTACCTGTCATTGTGTTGATGTACCTGTCAATGTGATGATGTACCTGTGATTCTCAAGTGCTTGTCATCGTGATGATGTACTTGTCATTGTGATGATTTACTTTTCTTTGTGATAATGACTTGCCACTGTTATGGGGTATTTTTCATTGTGATGATGAACTTGTGATTGTGATGATGTACTTGTCGTTGACTCATTGTGATTATATATTTTCACTGTGGTGGTGTTTTTGCCATTGCGATGGTGTACTTGTCAGTGTGATGGTGTACTTGTCATTATGATGATGTACTGTTTTTTTGATGATGTATTTGTCTATGTGATGATGAACTTATCACTGTGATAATGTGCTTGTTCTTGTGATAATGTTCTTGTCACTGTAAAGACCAAGGAATGGGGTAAGCAAGAGTAGCGCATACAAACCAGAAAAAGACTTCTGCCAAAGATTTTGACTCTTGCTCAGTCGTTCGTGTATGATCCTGTGAACTATGTGTTTGCTGAAAATGAAGTTACAGAAAATGGACAAATATGAAATATAACCAGCTGACCAAATGCTTTTAAAAGTAATGGCAAGCTTGCGTTTTTTGGGTTTGAACCCCGAAAAAGGAACTTGCCGAGCTCATACTTGCTTACGGCTATCCATACATACCATTGTCATACCTGCTCATACATTCACTAGGTGTTTCCAGACCAGATGAAATATGAATGGGAGGACTATGCTTCATCCCCACACCCCACTAGACGCATCTCGTACGTAATGGCAACATCATCACCAACATCACCTAGACATATAGTCACTTTTGAGGAAGTGAATGAAGAGCCAGACGAGGTAAGAGAGTTTGAAACGGACATTTCAATCTGTGTGTCAGCGGCCATTGTATTAATGTTTGGTGAAGTTTAATAAAATATTTTATTAGATATAACATTAGTGACATTAACATCAACATCAACCACTCAGTGACATTGTAGTTACTTTCTTAAGCAAAAGAGTAAAAGCAAGATGAGAAAGATGAGGGAGGGGCTTTCTCACGGCTTAATCAAGGATTAGAACTTAAAGTCTATGAAATCCAGCAAAAGCCTGGAAAGACCATGAAATCCAGTTAGCCCCTGGAAAGTCTGTGAAATCCAGTAAGAACCTGGAAAGTCTGTGAAATCCAATAAGAACCTGGAAAGTCCATGAAATCCAGTGAGCACCTGGAAAGTCCATGAAATCCGGTAAGAACCTAGAAAGTCTATGAAATCCGGTAACAACCTGGAAAGTCTATGAAATCCGGTAACAACCTTCAAAGTCTATGAAATCCGCTAAGAACCTGGAAAGTCTATGAAATCCAGTGAGCACCTGGAAAGTCTATGAAATCCGGTAAGAACCTGGAAAGTCCATGAAATCCGGTAACAACCTGGAAAGTCCATGAAATCCAGTAACAACCTTCAAAGTCTATGAAATCCGGTAGGAACCTGGAAAGTCTATGAAATCCAGTGAGCACCTGGAAAGTCTATTAAATCCGGTTAGAGCCTATAAATGTCCATAAGTTCCAGTAAAACCTGGAAAGTCCATGAAATCCGGTAAGAACCTGGAAAGTCCATAAAATCCAGTAAGAACCTGGAAAGTCCATGAAATCCGGTAACAACCTGGAAAGTCCATGAAATCCGGTAACAACCTGGAAAGTCCATGAAATCCAGTAACAACCTTCAAAGTCTATGAAATCCGGTAGGAACCTGGAAAGTCTATGAATTCCAGTGAGCACCTGGAAAGTCTATTAAATCCGGTTAGAGCCTGGAAAGTCCATAAGTTCCAGTAAAACCTGGAAAGTCCATGAAATCCGGTAAGAACCTAGAAAGTCTATGAAATCCGGTAACAACCTGGAAAGTCCATGAAATCCGGTAACAACCTTCAAAGTCTATGAAATCCGCTAAGAACCTGGAAAGTCTATGAAATCCAGTGAGCACCTGGAAAGTCTATGAAATCCGGTAAGAACCTGGAAAGTCCATGAAATCCGGTAACAACCTGGAAAGTCCATGAAATCCGGTAACAACCTGGAAAGTCCATGAA
>JAOBAT010139431.1:0-11687 GCA_026413305.1 Hydrozoanthus tunicans
TTGCAGTAACTTGTCATGATACAAGCCACTGAGAGCATCAATGATATTAGCTTTCAGTTGTTCTGCATTCGCATGACCCATGTTGAATGATTTAAGATGTTGAATAAGGACTTGTTCACAATCCTCGGGCCAATACTTCACTATTACATCAAACTGACGCCAGTGCTTGGCAGTTGTTGCCTCATCAACCTGAACGCTGTACACAGGAGCTTTATTCCTAATGTCATTCTCAATCCGTGAATGGAACAATGGGCCTAGTCCATCAGATATGGCATATGAAGTTTTGTTTTGTTTACAGCGAAAATCTTTTGCAATAGCTAAATCAGGAAACATAACTGGCACCATATCAGAGACATGATTGGCTACAAGGAATGGCAAGTTATTCACAGCTGTGCAAGTGCACCAAATAGCTTCAGCATAAGCAACATTGTCCTTCAAGGAGCGTTTCTTCCAACCCTCTTCAGTACTCTGTGATCACCTCACAGAGTAACAGTCACCTTTTACAAGTTTTGCCCAGTTTCGTATGGTGTCCCCCAAGGCATCGACTCCATCCAACATTGATGGCTTGATTGTGGTTTTTCTCTTGTCTGACATGGTGAAAATTTAACAGGAAAATAACATACCGGTAATGACAAAGAGCGTATTGCTGATGCTGTTCAGAAGAACTGGAAAAAGAAAAGTACATTATAAATGGAGCCAAATTAATAGACAAATAAATGCATTTTTTAACTTCAGTGTACATGTACATGTTTATGAAGTCAAAATAAAAGCATTTACTTATCTATATTATTCATAAAATATACAAATTTATAAATTTTACACCGTAAAAAGAACAAAAACTAACGTTTCGGACTTCGTCCTTCGTCAGAGTTGGATGTAAGAGAAATAGTGTGGTGGTGGTTATACGAGATAGAGCATCACGTTTGCCGCACATGGCACGATTAGTGGAACGCATGACGGAGCGAGAAAATGATGTACAGGCTGACGAAACGTCAGAAAAATACTTGGTGGAATCAACACCAAAATGGGAAGGATTGAAATTGACACGAAAGCCAATGGGAATAACACGGGCCTGAAGACAACGGCCAATGAAATTAATGTGGCTAACAAAACGTGTCTTGGAAAGAGCAATAGTGAAAAGTTTGAGAGCAACAGACGAACTGGCACTAGGAAAAGGAGTTAGAAAACTTACCATTTCCCTGCGTAATGTTTGCAGATATTTAGGCATGGTATGGCGGGTTTCGCAGTAAAGAACAATCAATCTAATAAAATGTGGACTGCGTCGGTGTATATGTATATTCATACACTATCACACTCAAGATAAAGAGTACACATCCATCATGATCACCCTAAAGAACACAAAGTGATGCAGGGACCCCAGTGGTTGCGTGCTTGTTCCTGGATAACATATGAAGGCATGCAAGCGCATGGTCAGTGAGCAGTGATAACGGCCTAGAATGGAAACACCAAGTGAAGATTTACCAGGACACCTTCACTCAGCTTCACCATCCCGGGAATAAACCCCCCCCCCCCCCAATAATTCCAACTCGGCCATGGCTGGGGTGGGCCACACGAAAATGCTCACCAACTACCCCTGTACTTCTCTTAGTACTTACCATTTACTTGGGAATCCTCTCAAACAAGAAAAAATATAAGAAACTAATAAAAAATGATCAATTATGTCATGTATTTATGTATGTTTTGAAATGTCACAAAAATCTCAACATGTCACGAAATTGGAATGTGCCTTTTGTCACATTTTGTCACAGAATTCTCAAAATGTCACAGGGAATCCATTCTCTGAGGGTCTCGCGAAGTAATCTTTTATTTTAAAATCACTACAGCGTAACATTGGTGTAATCTGCTCACGTTTCAACCGGAAACTTGGAGCCACGTGGCGTGGTCATAGTCGAAGCTTTTGAATATGTGGACTTATTTTCTTTTCTCCGTAGAACTAATGCCTTTCTCAGTTGTATCGTTTATGTGTGTTTGTTTTGTCAGAAAGCTGTTTATAAACCGAGAAAACCTTTTTTGATTTTGTCAAAGCTTAAGGGTAGTTTACCACTTCTAAATTATGTGTTGCATTTCGTTGTTGATGCCCGGTGACCTCGTTATACACTTCTATCGCTGAAATCATAAAAGAGGGAAACAAACATGTCTCTTATACCGGTTGCGGCTCATTTCGGGACACTTGCAACACGGCAAAACGCTTTGTTTTAAAACATCAGGCCTGTTCTGTTTAGTTACACGTGACATGTTTTAGTTGAGATGACTGATGCTTTCGCTAGGTTTTGGCGTACGGGGCAACAAAACAGTCACATCACGTCTAAAACCGAACTTCAACTAATAGTTTACATTGAAGGAAGGTTCGGGAAGTTGCTTTCAAATACCAACTACCTTAGTTCACTGTGCCTCTTCTTGCTTTGTAGATCGAGCTTTTACGCTTTATTTCACAATATTCGGTGTTGTGTCATGAGTATGTGTCAACTATTTAGTGTAAAACTTGACTGGATGCACTTCAATTGAATAAACGTAGAATAAAGAAAGAGTGTCATAAAAGCTTCGGCCTGACCCCTACTTTTAATGTTTTCTTGTCTTTTAAAGAAAAATGGCTGAATCGACTTTTTTTTACAAGAATCAGTAACTTTCGACTGATGCTAATATTTTCTAAACTTTTTGCTACTTCAGCTTCAAATTTTCGTAAATTTTTTTGCTTCCGGATATTTTGAAGCAGTGAGTCAGTTGCCCGGAATAAAACAAAGGCTGTAGTATACAAGCGTTGTGGTGTGTGATTAATTCTTGAACTGCGAACGTGAAGAGGCGTGCTTGTCACTCCTCCAGTTCAGTGCGATTGAGCGTGCTAATACAATCCCATATATGCGTGCTGATATTTTTGTCCGCTTGTCGGGCAGCTTTTGAGCTAGCTAGTAGCTTGCCCATTCGATCGGTTAAATGGTTCACTTTGGACGTAAGCGAGTTCGCGCTTTCAACAAGCGCGCCAAGATCTTCATCTGGTCGCTGAGCCGCAGGTTTATCCACTTCCATTGAAAGGGAAATAAACATGTCTCTTAGGGGTGCATCATCAGAACTCCAGAGAGGGGGATGCACATTTTTGTGCACGATTTTTTTTTTTTGGGTGACTTTGGGGCTACAAGATTTTTTTTAGTTTATTATTGCAAATTCTCTGTTCTTGAGAACTGATTGCCATTATCAATACTGTGGTTCTAACTTTGTTGACTATAAGGAGCAATGTAAAGATGCAATTGTTGCCAACAAAAAAGCAAAGTAGGACACTAAAATATCAGACCAGTCAAATCTATTGGTTGAATTCTATTTCACCTGTTTGTTGAGAAGCATTCATCCAAAGGGCAATATAGACATATTGTAACAACAGAAAGTCTTTTGGTGTTGACGGAAAGCCTTAAAATAATATTAATAAAATAATATAGTTTAATATAATGTAATACAATTATATTTTTAGTTCTAGAATTTTTTTTTTAAACTCAAGGTACCTCGTTGGTATCCAAAGTACTAAACCTTTGTATGGTTGTATTGGAAGAGCTTATGATCCGAAAGAGCATACTCCCATGTTGTGGTTTGCTAGGAACTGTTTCTTCAAGCAACCTGCGAAGATTCTCAAGATCCTAAAAAGTAAGCATTGCTTACATTGCAAATGCTAAATTTTATAGGCATTAGCTATCGTTAAATATTCGTAAAAGCATTATGAATCACAAAAGAATTTGAAACAATATCTTAGTTACCATGTTGTTTAATAATAATACGTACAGCTTATGACTGCGCTCGCTGTCTCTCTGTTTCTCCTTCCCTCACCTACAAAATTATAAAGATGATTTAAAACATGAAACTTTTGTTAAGTGATAGTATTAATTGTGATTTAATGCAATATCTAATAAGTCATAAATAAACTCTTAAATAGATTTCCAACGACAACGAACACAAAAAGATATGTCACAAGTACATTCTTACCTTGTCAGCTTGAGTCTCTTCTTGCCGATGCTGTCTCTCAGTTTCTCAAATAAGTAAATAAACAAAGTCATCAAGACTTCACATTTACAACCTCTTGGTACAAGTGTATAAGACATGCAGGGAAGGACTGTTGACTACTCATCAAGGCTGTTGTACGTTTTACCAAATTAAATGAGTAGTTTACATAATATTGATGCGTTTTGAAGAATTTACCCTTTGCTGATCTGCAAGTAAAGATGCTTCATACTCCTCATCTTAGTGCCTGCGCAATTCCTGGGTTCGCCAGGTTGTTAAATAAGCATAAAACACTTTTAATTTCCCTTACAAAAAGATTTTATCGTTTTAAGTTAAAGCAGTCAGTTATGTGTTGAAGTATTTTAGCTATTTCTCATTCGAGTTACACATTTGTCAATTTACATGCAAATAATAAACAAAAAACTGTGCCAAGCAAGTTTTATTATTGTTACTATTATTTCATCATTGTTGTTATAATAAGGTTGGTAAACTAGGGTTGAGTGTAATGTATATATATATATATATATATATATGTAATCTAAGGAAATGTATGACCTATCTAGATTCTCTTGACATCAGAAACTGTGCACTTGCTCGAGATACTGACGAATGGAGGTTATCGATAAATGCTAAAATATAATTAAAAGAAGTTTTTTTTGGAAAATCATTTAATATGGACAAATCACCGATTTCTTTAATAGTGGCGAACATGAGCTGCACTCAATGTTGATAATGATGCTTCAATGTTACAAGAAATGTTGCATTTAGTCAAAACTGCATCAATGATTGTTTAATGCTTCGTAAAACTTCTTATTTTTACATTCATCTAGTATTTCGGTTCGGTTTGGTTCGGTTCATCCAGCTTCGAAATTCTCTACAAAAAATTATAGCTAAACTATTCGCTATATATGCTATCTTAGACAAAGCTGAAAATATACTTGTGAGAAAATACGCATCGAACTTAATCAACTAAACAACAAAAAACTTCTTGTGAGAAAATACGCATCGCACTTAATCAGCTAAACAACAAAAAACTTTGAAAGTGCTAATTAATCAACTACTCCCAACAATGATTGAATTTACTTGTTCACCTTCCCTTTTTACGCTTTTCTGTACTGAAATGGGTTGGCATCATGGTTGCAAAAGAAAATTACTGAACCTTTACATTATCTATTGCAATTCAATACTAAGGTAAAAAATATCTATTCACGTTAGCAATTAAAAAATTGATAACTTGTTTTTAATTACAAACGTGAATAGATATTTTCTACCATTATTCAATATTACCTCATATTACTTACCTCGTTGTTGGTCAAAGTAATGAAATTCCTCATGAACTCTCATCTCCCCTGTTGCCATTGGATGCATGATAGCAAATAAAGGTAAATTTCTCACAGCCAATTCATATATTCCAGCGTTCTAACAACACGAACTCTTTATTTTACTTGTAGTACAAGGGTACATATAAGCAGTACTTAAGACAAGTAAAAATATATGGGTAAGGTGTAGGGTGTCCAAAAGCCATAAAGGTTTGTCAAGACCGACACCGTCTGTAAAGAATTACATATTGGACTAAGTGCCCATGTCCATTCCTTTATCCCCTATTGACTATATACAAGTGTTAAAGGGACAATTTCCCTACTACCAGCAAATATGTTAGGCCTACTACCAGCCTACTACCAGCAAGTGTTAGGCAGAAATGAAATGATGTAACGATAGAGCTAAATTAGTAGACTTAAGCTGCAATTTGTTTTCCCTTCTGGAACTTTTCTTCTTTTGTTTGCCTTTTTCTTTCTTTCCGTTTAACAGATATTGAAGCAGTTAATGCAAATCAACTACAGTAGGTCTAATGCACGGCATGTAATGAAGTCCACTATGACAGCACTTATTGCCTAAATTCTTAACTCAAATGCATAACCTTTGTTTTAAAAATAGCTTTGATTTTCCGGGTTTGCCATAGTAAATTGAAGATAAAGTTATTTTTTGTGAGTTTGTGTAATTTTTTGATGGGACTGGAAAATATGGTTAAGTATTGCCTTTTCATTAATGGCTTCTTCTTCAGACTCTTTAATAACACTTGGTAACGCAGGTTCTTGGTCCACACTGGCATCCAGGGCTTTCTGGAGTATAGACTTTGCTGTCTTCACACTATTTTCAACTTTTCCATTGGCTTGGGGGTAGTTCAGTGAGCTTGTGGTATGTTCGGACCCATAGCTCTTGGAAAATCTTGTAAACTCATCACAGTTAAACTGCAGTCCATTATTCGTAGTAACTTTCCCAGGTAGGCCATATCGAGCCATGTTGGATTTCAGTTTGTTGATAACTGCTCTAGATTGTAGTGCGTGTCAACTGGTCCACCTCGAAGAAATTGGAATACCTATCAGTAGTTACCAGGTAGTTCAGGCCATGAAATTCAAACAAGTCGGCTGAGATGCTTTGCCAAGGTCGTGATGGTAGTTCGTGGCTGACCAAAAGTTCTTTCTGTTGCTGACACTTGCAGGTATTGCATACGCTGCACTTGGAGAAGTACTCTGCTGGAACGATGACTCTCTCACCTTTGTAAACAAGCCCGTTCTGAGTTGTAAGTTCCTCTTTAAAAGTAGAATAACTGCGGATCTGTGGGGGAACTTTGCTGTTTCTGTCTGGCCAACCCTGCCTGAGTTAGGGCTCTCGGGTCATCATCACTCTATGTCGCTTCTTTTATCTCTTGTAGGGTTTTATTTCTGATCAGGAGAAACGGAGCCATTTCAACTTGCTCTGTTTCGACTTCTGTTGGGGATCTTTTGTTTACTACTATTACTTCCTCATTGTCAATCTCTCTCTCACCGGTTGTTGTAGGAAGGTATGCCCTACTCAGCGTGTCTGCAATGTACAACTCTGTTCCCTTTTTGTAGTCTACTTCAAGGTCAAATTTCTGTAATCACAAAAGCATTCGTTGTAGTCGCTTTGGTGCATTAAGTAGACTTTTCTTCATGATACTTTCTAGGGGCTTGTGGTCAGCTTCCACAATTTCCGGCTGTAAGTGTAACCTTCAAATTTCTCCACGCAAAATACGATGACCAAGAGCTCTTTTTCTATTTGTGCGTACTGTGCCTCTGTGGGAATCAACGAGCGAGAAGCGTATTCAATAGAGTGTCCGTTTTGTAGTACGCACGCACCAAGGCCACTCTGGGAGGCGTCACACTGGAGAACGGTTGGGATGTCAGGGTTGGATAACTTTAACACTGGTGCTTTTGTTAGTGTTTTCTTAATCTCATTGAGGCACTTTCCATGAACATGTTCATCCCAGAAAAACTCTGTATCTTTCTTTATTTGTTCTTGGAGCGGTGTAGATATTTCAGCTAGGTTTGGTGCGAACTTCTGCACATAGTTGGCCAATCCTAGTACCCTTAAGACGCCTTGTTTGTCAGAAGGATCTGGCATTTCGTTTGAATCAATTTTCAAACTTGCTGAGGTTATGTGGCCAAGATAGTTCACCTCTGATCGACGAAACTGCATCTTTTCTGAGTTGAGTTTAATGCCTTGTTCATGACATCGGTTAAAGTGTATATATCACTATCAAGGAACTTGGTCTGTTAGAAAGAGATTTTGAAAAAGAAGAAAAATATCGTTAAAATAACTCTTTTGGTTGCTGAGTAATAAAGCTTTTTCAAATATACAAATTACCAATCTTGTGACGTCAAAGTCGGGAATCCAAAGGCAAAAGTACAAAACAACTGTTATCTCTTTAACACGTGTTTGTGTTAAAGTGCAGAGTTTCAGAATCAGTGATCTGGTATTTCAAGAAATATTGACTGTTTTGTAATATTTGAAAAAGCTTTATTACTCAGCAACCAAAAGACTTCTTCGTCGGTGTTTCCCGAATCGAACACAGTTATGTCGTCAGCAACTGCTTTTGGGTCCTCCAAAGCAATGTCCATTCGTTGCTGGAACTCTTTCGGTGCTGGTGACACCCCAAAAGGGAGGCGTAGCCATCGATACCGTCCCCATACGGTCCCAAATGTGGTCAAGTAGCTGCTCACCTTCTTGCATCAAGGACTGTGAAGATGCGTGCTTTGGATAGCAGTGGTAAACATCATCAGTGGTTGGGAGTGGGTATACATTTTGTTTGAGTGCACTGTTCAGGGGTTTGGGATCAATACGAAGCTATATATCTTTAGAATGAAATACCGGAGATAAATTTCGCTTTGCGAGCAACCTAACAATCTCGAAATCACTGTTAGGGTTAGAAGTAATGGTGAGGGTTTGGGTAACGATTATATCTTTTAATTCCCGAAATGAAAATATGAAGTTTGACGAAGATAAACTGCATGAAAATGTGAAGTCTGGCGGCCATTACTGTATGCATAATTAAGTATGGGTGAGTACGGACATTTTACCGAAAACGTAGTATTAGCTCTAAAACGGTAGCTATCTTTCTGTTTAATTTCGTTCAGTTTATTGTCTCCATAACACGAAATTAGCTAGTTAAGAAACATCAAAATCAAGTTACTGCTATTCAGACTGGCTTTCTCAAAGGTGTAAGTTACAAGATGTCAATAGCATAGTCATTCAATCAGAATATTTCTTAATGTTTTCTTTACTAAAAAGTATAATTATTATTGCCCGTCATCTTGTAACCGTGATCTTGGAATCTGCCTCATCTTTTTTGCTCCTCATTTTCGTTTTTGCTCTCTGCAAGTAAAACACAAAATACAATTATCCACACTACTATTGTCAGTATAATATAATGAAAATGTTTACTAACTGATGTACATGCACCTGCTACATAAAATATGAAGAAAACTCTTTCTTTAACGCGATTTCTGTAATTACTCCAACTTGTCTGTTGAAAATTGTTCATCGTAAGAAGTAAATGACAATTAGGTCTAATGCAATGCACTTATTTGCCAGGGCCCAGTTCCTCAAAACCCCGATCAACTTAACACTGGATTAAGACAAAATTCAAACAATAATTTCTTCACAAGTAAAGCCTGCATGCAGAATACTGAATAGATTTACCAATAAAATAAACAGATCAACCCCAAAAAGCCAGCCTAAAGCATGCTCCAAATGGTAGGAAACAGGAACGTGGATTAAGAAAAATTAACCCTGGGTTAGCACTAATCGGGTTTTGAGGAAACAGTCCCAGTAAAATAGCACACATTTTAAAATTATGAATTTAATGTGATAGAATTCAAGCTTGCAGATCCTAGATTTCAATTGAGTGTAATTTTTTAAAAAAGATAAACAAATATTTATACTTGGTTTATATAAAAGATTTCACCCTACCTCCATATCAACATTTTATCAAATACATCAATAGAGAATTAAGTAAAAGATATTGTAATCTATTCTTATCATGATCTAGATGTGTTCCATGAATTATACGTACGCTTGCTCAGGTAATTCATCTGGCTTGCTCTTTTTAGATTGTTCTCTTTTCCTTCCTCTTTTCTGTTTATTTGTCCTTTTTCTTTTCATATTCTCTTGCTTCTGTCCACTATTACCTGAAGAGAGGATAATTCCCATCAGTTATTGGTGTGGCACGGACAAAAAACTGAAACTTATACTGTATTTATATACTAAATAGTCCTTAAAGACTTGATTGAAAATGCTTTGTCTGTTCAGCTCTCTTTTTGTACAATTAGAGGCACTGGAATTTTAGAAAGATAATCATATTAAGAAATGCTGTACATTAACATCGATAAGAACAGCAGTTAATTTGAACAATTAACATTTATATATAGAGTTCAAGTTTTAAACTACAAATTTTAAATAATTTAATTAATAAGAGTTTTGAGTAATGTACAAAAGGTTCCTTAAGAGATTCACTTGTAGTTAAAGTGCAACATATTCTTATATGTTCAAATTGTACTTACATTTATCAGTATCATCAAGGGTATTGCAGCGGCTTTGATAATTACCTGCAAATGACAGCTGAAAAGATGTCATTGTTAACCATAAGGCGTGTATTATTAATTATTATACAGCATCTATGACTGAATATAACTATGTATGTGTTATATACATATGTTACAATAAAGTGTTTATATTACAATCATTAATTATAACAGATGTATACACCTATTTAAAAAAAAGATTGATTTTTTAACATATATAGTCAATACAACATAGGAAATACCCAGACTGCAAAGGGCTATGGAAGCTGTTATGCATACGAACATTTCATAACATTATGAGCCTTCATTTGCATCTTGATTTACAGACAGGAATAAAACAAGGCATTACCAGTTAATTTGGTACCATTTGAATGGGCACTATGATTTTTTTAAAATAGGTTAGCTGTCAACCATGTCAAAACTGTTCACTTGGGTAGCATTTGAATAAATTTTAGACATTGTACAACTGATAAGTAAAAAAAGAAAAGAAAAAGTACAACTAACAACTAACTATGAGTCATAGATATGAAAGCAAAGACATTCCTATTGCATATTTTAAACTCGTTCTGCTATAAAAAAACATTTTTAAAAATTGATTTCTGATGTGCATTTTGATATTATGTTTGAAAATTGACATTATGGCAAAATGTAAAAGACTTTCAGCCATTTTCACATGTATGTAAGAGCTTAAATTTTAGGCTGTCAGTTTAATTCTTGAAGTGATTTCCATCAAGTAGAAAATTTTTTTTTTTTCAGTTGTGAAAATCTTAAATATAAGTAAGTTTGCTCTGTTAAAACTTTAATTACAACAGCTTTTCTTTTTTTATACCTGCAAACACAAAACTAGTGATTGGAAAATATAATAATTTATCCATAGTTATTATTTGTTGGAAATTCAGGTGGTTCTGGTTCTGTAGTTCACAATTTCTTGCCCTGACAAGTTTTCTCCCAACAGCTGAAGAGTATGATTTCCGAAGACACCAGCTTTAAGGAACTGCAATCCGTTTTGCATAAAAAGGGTTATTTATTTGTTAACTATGCAATTATTGTGTTAGCCTTGTGACGAAAATGAAATACAGGAAGGAATGAACTTAATATTTAAACCCATTTTACCCTAAGAGGGAACTTTGGGTTTCATTACGAAACCATCCCTCCTGACCAGTTTTGGCTTGACAGTTTCGCAATTTCCTATCAAACTAATATTAACTTCAAATTAATTTTTAAACTACTCTAAAAAACACAAAATTGCTTATTTGTCCTTAAAACTACCAATCTGCCCTTAAAACTTAGACTGAGAAAACAGCGGCCTGTCATTGCACGTTCGTTCCCTCCCCCGCACGAGAGTCTCTCGCATGGGGGAGGGATCGAGCGCGCGATTGGAGGCGGCTGTTTTCTGATTTCTCAGTCTATCTAAAACTTTTAACTCATCCAAGAAATCTGAAAATCTTCAAAATGCTTCATTTTTATCATGTTTTTATGATCAGATTTTCGAAATTTCAAACTATCATGGATGTAGATTTTTCTTAAAACCTCTTCAGAAATCGCCAAAAAGCGTTCTTACTCCAAAGCTCCCCCTTAATTTCCCAGCTCTTGATACGCCAGCAAAAATTTAAAAAGCCATTTTTGAAAGTGCTAGAAAGATCCATCCCTCCGATTATTCACGCCCCTACCTACTTACCATACCAACACGTTTAGGAGCTTATACATTTTTTTCGCTAACTTGTTATTAAACAAGGTATTGAAAATTGTTGTGAAAGAACTTTTCAGGGACTTGTGAGTATGATATTAATACTACTGTTATTA